>JAMQGT020007876.1:0-46961 GCA_024447675.2 Pterophyllum scalare
TGTGTTATGTCATTTTACTTCGTTCAGTTACGTATTGCTGCTTGAGTTATTGACTGCACAAATTGGATATTGCACAGTTTAGTGAAGAGGGGCATACCCTTCAGTGTTCATTTATTGTTTGTTATTTATTATTGCAACAGCCCTGGGAAATGTGCTATTTTTCAGTTTGTTTTAGTTTTTACTGTCCAGTACCACTTTCCTGAGATTAGCAGTTGGAACAGGTGATGTGCTGGGTAGGATGTGTCCTTCAGGATGCTGCAGCCTTTACTGTGGCAGCAGGACTTGCACAGGTCCTCCAAGGAGAGGAGAGCACAGCTGATGATCTTCTGTGCTGTGTTGATGACCCTCCGGAGCGCTGTCTTTTCCTGAGCAGTGCAGCTGGCAAGCCACACGGAGATGCAGTACACCAGTACACTTTCAACAGAGCATCTGTAGAAGGACACCTAAAGCTCCTTAGCTAAGGTGTTGTGTTTCAGGACCCTCAGGAAGTGGAGCTGCTGCAGTCACTTCTTGATCAGCGCAGAGGTGTCGGCTTTCCAGGTTAGACCATCGTCCAGGTGCAGGCCCAGAAATCAGAGTCAGAGACCCTCTCCACTCAGTCCCTGTTGATGTGTATGGGCTTAAGATCAGATCTCCTTCTCCTGCTGAACTCTAGCTGTTGTACTGCTTTACATATTTTTTGTCTTTAATAAGCATGAAATATGGACTCTAACTCTAACTAAGCAACTGCTATGTACTCAAAAAAAAAAACAGATTTTAGAACTGGAAAAAAGTCACATAAATTGAAAACAATCTTGTGATTGTATCTATATTTAGATGCAAACTAATCACTGAGAGAAAATAAAAGCAACATAATTTCTAACTTAGGTTTGTACTGAGTGCCTCTCTCTGTCACTCACAGGCCTGGGAAAAAAAGCAGCTGGTTTCCAGAATAGCTAAAATCATGGGTATGGAGGCATGATATGCACTGTATTGTGAACTGAAACCTGAAAGGCACATCCTGTGAACATTAATGTGTTAATAAAAGGGGTATAATGTGGAATATCAAAAACCTTGGTTATTGTTTAACACAACTGTGGATTTGTCATTTATTGTCTATTATGAAAAAATGCAGCTGCACTAATAAAACTGCAAATAACTGGAAATATGACAAAACATACAGCTGTTCCTAAACACATTGAGCACCCTCTAAACCAAACTATACTTTCTTGGATGTGCATGATGAAAAAAGCCCTGCGTGGTACTATACCTCAAGCTGATTCTGCGTTTTTGGCTTCTATTACCTCTTTATGCTGGACCTTTCTTCTATAAGCTGACCGTGGTGACTTCACACCTCATGAAACCAGTCAAGAGTGCACTCAGCACATCATAAACCCCCATCCAAAAGAGTTTGGCAGTGTCAAGGAGGAGCCAGAAATTTTCATAGGCAAGAAACAGAATATCACGCCCCTATGAAAAATGCGCATCAAATTTAATATTGTAAAACATTATTTTGAGAAGGAGAGCAGCTTCCTGCAAAAAAAACAAAAAACCCCAAAAAAAAGCCTGAGGTGTTTACAATGTGAGTAATGCTCTGGCTCATTCTTGTTTATTGCAGAGTTTGGGGAACATTCCGAAGGCGTTTTGCGGTGACATTTTGTGATGTGTTCCACAGAGGGAGAAAGAGGCTGCAGAGGGCAGTAGAATTTATTGACTGAATTTCAAAGTTATAAATGGGTCTTTTACAAGTGACATAAAGAAAATGATCTGTTCTCTGCTGAGGCGGTAGAGATCTGTAAACTTGCTCTGTGTACTGCCAACAGTCGTGGCAGCAGTCACTTGTACTGGACGAAGTTTTATTGAACAGACTTTATTTTTGATACAAGTAAATATTGCACATGGAACCAAAAATGAAGATGGAGTGTTGAAAACACCTAAAAAGGTTCTTGCGCAGAAAACCTAAGCAGTTACTTATGATCTGTCTCCAAGCAAAATGTTAAATCTCCTTAGGCACAGTTTGAACAACTTATATTTGCATAACTGTATATTGTAGAGTTGCGCTTACGATCATTGTTTTATATGTTTTGAAAAAAAACGTTAGATTTCATTCACAAATGAAGACACTCTATGGGGAGCCATCCAGAAGAATAATCGTCTCTGGAGAAAAGCCTTATACAAAGAGTTCGCTGTCTTTGCTGCAAACAATCATATCCCTCTCAAAACCACCCCAAGGCAATAATGTCTTTGCAGTTTGGAAAATACAGTTTAGTTGTATGCTGCTAAAAGTGAACAGTATAGAACAGAAGCAATTTCCTCAAAAGTTTAGTTTTAAAATGTTACTTTACTACAGACTTTGAAAGTGCATTAAACAGCTTGAGAGCCTAAAGTGGCATTGTATTTCAGTAAGACTTTGATGTTGAGGTCAGACTGCATGATAGTTTTGTATGTAATAATAGGCAATTCAGATTAGGTGATTATATAGAGTTCTGAAATAATGCCTTTTTGTCCCCACCAAGGAAGGTCTCTCAAGGCAAATTAGTCCTGGGTGAGGGGCCAGACTAAGAGCAATTCAATTCAACTCAATTCAATTCAACTCAGTTCAGTTCAGGTCAATTCAGTTCAATTCAATTCAGTTCAGTTCAGTCCAGTCCAATTAGCTAAAACTGCTGGGTCAAGTGATGGCTTTTTAAGTAATGGTTTAACTACTACAACCTGAAAGGCCTATGGTATGTAGCCCATTAATAGTAGCAGAGTAATAGTAGTCCAGTAGATTAATGTAGATTGATGATATTTAAGATCATTAATGGTAGGACTTCTTTGAGCAGTCTTGTAGGAATGGAATGTAATAGAACGCGTTGATGGCTTGGAGGAAGTAATTATTGAAGTTAACTCAGAAAGATCAATTGGAGAGATGGAGTCTAAATAAATATCAGAAGTAGCCATACACAATGATTCTTCTGTGACATGGTTATGAATATTTTTTCCCTAAGGGTTAAAATTTTATTTGTGAAGAAATTCATGAAGTCATTACTTGTTCAGGTTAAAGGAATACTCAGCTCAACAGAGCTCTGACTCCTTGTTAGCATAGCTACAGTACTGAAATAAACCTGGAGTTGTTCTTATTTTCTTCAGTTAGTGATGGAGGGAATACTGTTAAATGTTCAATGTCTATGCCATATGTCAGAACAAGATCCAGAGTGTGATAAAAATTGGCGAGTGGGTCTTTGGTTGATTAATAAGCTGGATTGGAAAATTGCTGCTACTCCTCCTTCTTGGATTCTGACAATTAGTATGTTGGGAGTGTCGATTCATTTAAACTAACATATTCAGCCTGCTGTAACCAGGTTTTTGTAAGTGAATTTTTATGCTTAAATCTTTTTTTGATGATTTTTGGTTTGTTGTTAGTTTTTTTTTGGGTGGTCTGGGGGCAGCCTCTATTAGGATGGGGTTTGGGGGGAGCCTGAGCTAGTGTGTGAGGGAGGAGTGAGGGATTGATTCAGGTCAAACTGGTACCAAATAGGCAGACTGGTAAACAACCTGCTCTATTCCTTGAGCCACAGCCACCTCTACGGGTGGGTATAGTTCCAGTTTAATGCCTATATGCTGGGGTTTTCCAGAGTGGATGAGAGGGTTGTTCTCCTCAGCCTTGGGATCAGGGAACAGTGAACAGGTTCTGACTGCTGTTTGTGCTCACAAGCTGAATGACAGTTCAGAGTACCAAACTTTCTTGGAGTGCTTGACAGTCTGGGGACTCCATTGTCCTGGAGGAGGACTTCCTGCTGAGGGACTTCAATGCTCACTTGGGCAATGATGGTGAGACCTGGAGGGGGATGACTGGGAGGAATGACTTGCCTTATCTGCCTCGAGTTCTGTTCTGTTATTGGACTTCTGTATTAATCACAGTTTATCCATAATGATTATGATTATAAGGGTGTTCATAAGTACATTTAGCACCAGGACACTTAAGGATGCATGGTGATGATCAATTTTGTGATTGTGTCATCAAATCAGGAGCTGTGTATATTAGATACTTGCTCCCTTTTTTAAGAAGGGATACTGAAGGGTTTGCTCTAGCATCAGAGGGATCACATTCCTCAGCCTGACCTGGGGAAGATATTTGCCGATGCAGTGAAGATGAAAGTCAGTTCATTAGTTGAACATTGGATCCAACAGAAACAATGCACCCTAGTCATCAAATAATGAACCAACTCTTTATCCTCTTAAGGATATTTGAGGGTGAATGGGCATTTCTCCAACCAGTCTACATTTGTTTTGTAGACCTGGAGAAGGCATTCAACCCCATCCCATGGGGTGTCCTATGGAGAGTGCTACAAGAGTATGGGGTATCTGGCCTGTTTTTATGGGCGATTTGGTCCCCACACAACCATAGTGAGAGCTTGGTTCACCTCACCAGTAAGTCAGACTCACTCCAGGTGAGAGTTGGACTCTGGCAGGATGGTTTCTGGTTTGATGGCTTCAGGATCATGCTGATCTGCTTTTTTGTGGGTGATGTGGGTCTTGGCTTCATGAAGCAATGATCTCCAGCCCACGCTGGTGGAGTTTGCAGCTAAGCATGAAGTGGCAGGAATGAAAATTAGCACCTCCAAGTCTGGGGGGGTATGGTTTTCAGCTGGAAAAGGGTGTAGTGCCAAACAGGGAGAACATCCAAACTACACACAGGAAGACCTGCCCAGTGGGCAGGCATGGAACTTCATAAAACGTAGATAACGGATATCATCCAACGGATATTTTTATAGACTGAGCCACTTCTCTCTATGGTGTTATTACAATCAGCCGTGGAAAAGATGAAAACTGAAATCCGATGTCAAATATATCAACACAGACTTGTAACTTAACTTAAAATATATCAGTATTCTCCAGAGGTAAAGTGCCTGTTGGGGCCACACAAGTCATATTCTCTTCATGCCACTTTTAGCTCTGATTCCAAGTACATTTAGACACCAACTGCAATAGCAATGACATCAAACAATGGCCCCCATGGGTGCTTCTTCACATAGTAGTTAAGTCTTACCATGCAGGTTTGTGCTCACTGTGCCTGTCTGTGACAGGGCAGGCTTTCTGTGCTTTGGTTAAAGGCCAGAAAAAACATGACAGGCCAGGACATAAGCAGACTCCAAACCTCAAATTATGCTCTGTATTTGCTTTGCGTGTGATGAAAATAAATAAGAAAAGTAATATCTATCAGTTTATGATTTTTCCTTCTGTCTGTTTCATGCTGTCTGATTAAAATAAACCCAGTGCCCTTTAAAAATAGGAAAAAGGAGGGAAAATTATTTGTCTTTCTGAAGAATATACTTATATGGCAGATGAAATAAAATTATCCCCCACATGACGACACCAAATGAGTTCAAAAACCGAATGCTCTTCTTGATATTATGCACAATCTGTTTTAATATATAATAATGAATTATATATGTATATATTAAAACATATATATAAAAATAATGAATATATCTACGATGCATATAGTACATTCCATATTAGATTGTATATGCAATAAATAAATCACATACAATAATATGACAAAATTTTAGCCACTAAAATTAATAGAATAGAAATCCCTTTATTGATCCCACAATGGGGAAATTTCAAAAAGGGAAGGAAGAATGCTTTCAAAGCAAAGGAAATTAATTGTTTTTATCTGTCATGGTCCTGGGCCGGTGGCCCAGTGTTTTCTGTTTTATTTCCTGGTTTCCCTGGTCCCTGATGTTTCTGCGTCTTCCTGGTCCTGTCCCTTCCTGTTTTATTTTGATAGTCCTGTGTTCCCCATGTCTCGTGTTTGACTTTGCTTCCCCCTGTTGTTTTTCTGATTTGCTTCACCTGTGTTCCCCAGCTGTTTCCTCTTGCCCCGATTGCCCTCATGTATTCTTAAGCCTTCAGTTTTCTTCCGTTCCTCGTCGTGTCATTTCGTGGTTACCCCCAGTTGTGTTCCTCCGTTGTGGTTTCTCCCTGCCGTAGTCCCTTTGTGTTTCCTGGTCTCCCCGGTTCTCCCCCCTAACCTGTGTACTTCCCAGGGGGGAGTTCCTGTGTGTGTTTTTGGTTCCTGTTTATTAAACCCTCGTGTTCCTGAAGCTCTGCCCTTGGGTCCTGCCTCTTCCCTCCTGCACCGCACCTCTCAACCCTGACATTATCTATCAAATAACTTCATACAATGTACAGTAAAGACTTCAAAGCTAAGTCAGACTGATATATTTGGTGTGAGCACATTTATCTCCAGTGCTCCTTCTTTAAGGTAACTGGCAGGAAGGTTATTTGGGGTCACTTTCATGCTGCAGAATTAATTTGGGATCAGTAAGATTACGCTGTGTATGTAATGCATGATGGTACACAAGCTGTTGCACAGTACTGTTTGTACTGTATGCATTATGGCCATAGTGAATTCAAGTAGCAATATGTATTGATGAAACTGACCTGGAATCAGTATGTAACATATTGAATGAGTCCCTCAGTATGTGATGGCCCACTTCACATTAAAAGACTATCTGACTGTTGTGTGGCTGGCCAATTTATGTTATAATGATGACAGACGAAGAAAGAGTGACAAGGAGCAAAAGAATGAGTGAGAGAGTGAGAGATGTGCCATGTTAGCTGTGCAGACCTTGTTCTTCTAAAGCAGTCAAAATGCTTCAGTTGTGCCCACACATCTCTCTGAACCTCCTACAGAAGCACACAGAAACAAACACACTTCACAGCCCTGAAGCACCATTACCCAGCATGGTCAAAAAAAAAGCCGAGTGTACTTCAAGAGACAATCAATATGCAGGAGATTTTGAAATTGAAGTGAAATGGCTTCAAAAACACTTTTGTGGAGGTCTGTTTGTCTGCTAATTGAGTGTTTGCTAAGCTCCGCCTGCTGTTGCTGTGTCTGTTGAGATTTTCATTCTCGTTGCTCAGCGATTCAAGCTTCATTCAGGATGTTCTGCAGGCTTCTGCAAATGTGGGACCACAGATAGTGTGTATTAGAATCAGGGTTTGAATGGGCTAAAATAAAAGTAATTATACAGCTCTTGTAGATATTTAAAGTATTTTCAGTGGATTAGATCAAATTCTGATAATGCTGATTAATGCTCAGGAAACTTGAGTCATTGCTTCACAATGGCTCTTTTTATAGTAATTATGTGTGAGGGTGACTCCCTTTTTTTTTTTGTCCATCATGCAATGAAAATTAAAGGTGTAATAATGCAATTTGGCTACTACAGTATGCCAAATTGCCACACAGTACACTGCTGCTACTGAGGGACTTGAAGCTGTGTCTACGTACTGTAAGAGACATACGGTTGCAGGTGAAGACTGAAATTAGACTTTGCTGGAATACTGCTCTTAATTCCTGAACATAACCTTATTTGGCAGGCTAGCTTCTATACTTATACATTTTTATTTTCTCAGCATTTTAAGACAAAATGCCTCATGTGGACTCTAGCATGAGGACTGGCTTAAATTTGACTGTGGCTCAAGGGGATCGAGGTTCTAGCTAGCGGCTGATTGTGCTACCGAGACTAATCACTTTCATCACAGCTTGCTAGCGGGTGCGGCACCGTGCGGCATTGTTCAGTACTGAGGGGGACCCCCACCCAATCTAGAACCCAGGGGATATAGCTTTCTTAAATTGAATAATGCAAAGGGCGTAGCTTCTTGCATTTTTTAAAAATGCAATCTGACTAATGACTAATCTACCATTAATAACATTAATACTAACTCAAAACCTTGAGAGTTTCACTGAGGTACTACTTTAGTTAGTCCTCCAAACATTTTTTTCTGTTTGAATTTACATCCACGTATCGGATCCTTTTTTTTTCTTCTTTTTTTTTTTTTTTAGAAATCAGTCAGTAGGGCCTCAGTGCCTCAATTTAAGTCGAAGTGGCTTGTGACATCATACCAAACAAGTAGATAGGCAAATTATAATCGCAAAGCTTTGATTAGACAGTAGTTGTTTGGGGGAGTGGAACGCAAGCAATCTGAATGTCTGTTCTCTGTGTATTACCAAGGCTGACTAGCTGTACAGTAACAGATATAATGATAGTGTCCCTGTCAACAGTTCAACTCAGCCATAAGTTCATTTCTCTCAGACTCTCTGACAACCCTCAGCGGTTGTGTAGTTGCCCTCGTCAAAAAGATCACACCTCACAAGTAACAGCTTAATGCCCTACCATAATCCGCATGCAGTAAAAGGAGAGCTAACATTTGTATTCCTCATCATCCCTACTATGCTGCACTTACTCCTAAGCCCTGTCTACAACACAGCAAAGTTTATGGCATAAAAGCTAAGTTTTTGTCTTTTCACCGTGAGAGAGCTGAGGCACAAGAAAACTGCCCGAGGATGTTTCATATCCCCATACCCCTGACTGCATACTCTCTGCTCCCTGCAACCTTCTTCATCTTGTTTTCTTAATCAGTCATCTTTTTGCTTTATCTTCCTGTATCTCTCCGCTTTCCCCCACTTTGTATCTCAGAGAATTACCTCTCTCATCTCCTTCTGCAGTCTCCTTCTAGCTTCACCTCCAATTCTTTTACCTTCTGTCTACTTAATGCTTTCCCTCTCCTTAACTATTCGTATGTCCTTTCGTTTTTTTTCCTCATTCGTACCCATCTTTGCAAGCGCATGAGCGGGTCTCTCTGTGTTTTCTGGGCACCTCCTCTCCCTGTCAGTTGAGCAACATCCAGAGGAAAAGGCAGCACTGTCACTGTGGACAGCCTCCAAGGAAGAGCAAGTGAAAGTTACAGAGATGAGAAGAGGAGGGGAAGAGGAGGGGTAGAAAAAACATGACACGGAGGAGGTGTACAGATGACAAGTCCCTTCACTGGGGAGTTTTGTGAAGTGAGGGAACTGCAGAGAGGGGAAAGAGAGATGGAGACGGGAAGGAGGGGAAAGGGACACCAGCAGGCATGCAGGATGTTTTTTGAGGAGAAACAGCTCAGGGATGGAACTCATTCACTTCTCAGGTTTGCTGTTCTGTAAGCGCGCCCTGAATAAGCTAGCTGACTGCACAGCGCAGTGGGCAGATGTTGCTCACATCCAGCTTGATAGCTGAATGCATAATTTGCTTGTTGTTTACATAAACTAAATCTTACCCGTCAGTTGAAGGGTATGCAGCTTCATGCTACATGAGTTTATCAAGTCAAAGAGAGACAAGTGCGGCTTCTGCAGAGACCTGTGCATTTGCTTCACAACTCATGGCTTGTTCTTGAGTGAGTTTGTGCGCTGTAGTCTGTAAGACTAATGTTTTGATACTTTGAACACAGCCATTTCTTGACTTTACCCGAATATAAATTCATAGTGGTCTGTTCCTAGTTAAACATTAATATGTAAATAGTAATTTAATGTTTACATAATACTGTAAGCTCACTCTAATCTTAACACAATTTTAATTACTTTGCATAGATTTAACAGAAAGTGAGAATTTAAAAAAATTGCTTATTAATTCCAGTGTTTGTCATTGGACTCAATCACAATCTTTATTAGGTACACCTGTTCAACTCCTCCTTCATGCAGATCTCACATGGCAGCAACTTCAGGTGTGTAGACATGGCAAGACAACCTTTGGATTTTCAATATATCAAAATCGGGTTAGAAAGGTGATATGAGTGACATTGACCGTGGCATGGTTGTTGGTGCCAGGCGGGATGGTACTAGAGGATTTCAGAAACTGCTGATTTGCTGGGATTTTCCTGCACAACCATCTCCAAGGTTTACAGAGACTATTCTGAAAAAGAGAAAATATCCAGGCAGCAGCAGTTCTCTGGGCAAAGATGTCACATTGATGTTGGGGGTCAGAGACTGAGCTGATAGGAAAACAGCAGTAACTGAAAAACCACTTATTGTAACCAAGTACGCATAAAAGCATCTCTGAACACACAGTAGCAGCAGCAGATCACACTGGGTGCCCCTCCTGTCAGCTAAGAAGAAGAAGCTGAAGCTGGGCTCACCAAAATTGGACAATAGAAGACTGGAAAAATATTGTTTGGTCAGTTTTGGTAGGGTAAGAATTTGGCATAAACAATATGAAAGCATGGATCTATCCTGCTTTTGGTTCAAACTGGTGGGGATATTTTTTGGCAGACTATGGGCCCTTAGTACCATTTGAGCATCGTTTAAAAACCGGTCTACCTGAATATCATTCCTGACTATGTCCATCGCTTTTATGACCACAGCGTACCCATCTTCTGATTGCTGCTTCCAGCAGGAAAACACACCATGTCACAAAATTCAGATAATCTCAAACTGGTTTCTTGAGCATGACAATGAGTTCGCTGCACTCAAAATGCCTCCACAGACACCATCCAATAGAGCCCATCTGGGACGTGGTGGAACAGGAGATTCACATCATGAATGTTCAGTCGACAAATCTGCAGCAACTGTGTGATGCTATCATGTTATCAGATCTCTGAGGGATGTTTCCAGCACCCTGCTGAATCTGTGCCACAAAGAATTAAAGCATTTCTGAAGACAAAAGGGGTCCAACCCAGTACTAGCAAGGTGTGACTAATAACTAATGTAACTCACTAAAGTGAGTGTACATATGTATTGTACTGTCCACTGTTCAAGATAAAACATTTCAAAAGGTCGGTATAGGTTCCACATTTTCTTCTCCCTCTTTCTGTCTCTTCCTCCCAAAACAGTCAGTTCACTATTAGAAAAAATTAGGGCAACCTACAAGGATTATTGGTACCAGAAGTTTTGTGGTTACTGTTTTGTAATCTAAGTGCTATTGACCAATCAGGCTTAAGCAATTTTTGATTCCATGCGAGTAAAAGATAAGTGTCGAAACCAACCTATAAGCCACCAGCAACTTAAAATATCTTATGGCATTTTAGCTTTTTACTAGCCTTTTTTTAAAATGTATTTGGAGTCATACGCAATGAAGCCCTGAAAAATGAGTCACTGCTCCCAGGGGCTAAGTCAGCAGACTAGTCTATGGGCACTCAGGGTGTTGCTTAAAAAACAATTTGCATATAGTCAACAGTGCTGACACTTCATTTCTGTGGTTGCAAGAGGAAATATTTTTCTTTTTGCCCCATTTTTTTTTCTTTACAAACCTTTCATTAAAAGGCTATATCAGATCCTGGAGCCTCGGGAGAGATCAAAACACACCTGAGCCACTGCACACAGCTGTTGATGTAGACAAAGCACCATATTTATAAAAATGCATCAGTAGCTCTTCTGAACATAGCATTATTGTTGCTAATATGGATTCTTTCTGGCATTTAATCTGGGTGTGTCAAAGTATAATATAGTTTTGCTCTGCTGCTTCAAAACTTTTGTTATAAAACCAGACATTAAGGTAAAAAATCTCAGCATATCTGCGATAAGGTGTGTGTGTGTGTGTAAGCAGTATCTTTGGCAGACCTTATGCATTGTAGGATAACATAAAGTTTACTTGACATCTGCTGCTTTGCAAAAGTGCTCAAGCTGTAGTTGATAGAACAAAGGGTGGAGAAATAACTGGATTTAAAGGCAGGTATAACTGCAGGTGTAACACCTCCTGCTGTGTCTACCTACTGTGGTTGCTGCAAAAGTATAGTTTGTTAAGGAGAAGAGATTTTTCCTTCCATTTTCCACTCTCTGGCTCACCTCTGCACAAATTCTCAGTCATGCAACATGAATAGTCGATGTTTTGGCCAGAGCATTTCTGTGATTTCCTTTGCTCTAAACAGATGATCCTCGTCCTGTTTTGTGGCATTCTGTGTGCAAAATCAGGCGACAACTGCCCTCTCAGTGTGAGTCTTCAATGGCCCCCTGAAATGCTTCTTGTTTCTCTGTTGCCTCATTATAATCCTTTGTGTGTCCTCTGTGAATGGTTGATGATGATTATGCAAATGTGCCAACAGAGAGCAGCATGGGTAATTATCACAGTAGAGAATGAGGTTTTTTTGAAATTCTCTAACTGCTGAAGTAAAAATACCACAAGGTTCCAGTGTGTTTGAGAGTGTATATTTATCAGTTTGGGCGAGCACGGGGTTTTGTAATGGTCGATTGTGTTGCTTACCAAGCCTTTAGAGTGTTTTAAAAGCTTTATGCATTGAGTGTTTTTTTTTTAATCTTTCAGAGAACTTCTCCTTCTTCTTGGAGGCTGAAATGTGAATTTGCTGATTTTTTCTTTTTTTTTCTATTCCACTGCCAAAAGATTTATACCCAGCTGTTGTATCTCTTGAATACGTTTGAGCTTATTGCATGGTCTGCCCATCACTTATCTAGTAACAGATTGAGTCAGATTTTCATTAACTGTACGCAACCTTAATTGCTGCCTGGTGTGCTCAACATGGAAGCAGACCATCAGTATTCACTCAGGCGCTAATGAGGGCAGCTAGGAGGTGCAGGAGCCCCTGGTGAACAGGTGTGGTCTTGGAAGCAGACCTCAGTATGTCTCTCTGAGGTTTGCAATGTCTCATTATGCATTGAGTATACACTGATAAACTGAGAGAGGTACAGGGATCGGAGTATATTGAGAATTAAAAGCCTTGATTTAAGAAGAATAAATGCATAAGGCACAGACGCTCACAGAGGCCAGGAACTTCAGTACACTCACTGAGTGGCCTCCATGACTTGGGTGAAGGGAGGTAGACTGCCTGGGGTCAATTAACCTCAAGAGCAGCCAGAGCTGGGCTCTAAGGAACACTGGTTTTTATAGATACTGACAGAGCACAAACTGCAAAGGTGCTTGCATAAAACAGGTCATGGGGCAATGAGGCGTAGGAGGCAATCCAACTAAAACTGCTCCTTTCCTTGGCCTGGTATGTCACTTCCTCTCAGGAATAATTTTTTCCAAGGGGCCAGGTGTTGTGACAACTTCTGAACGAAGTTAGTGTTGGTACAGTTTTGGCTTTTGGGGAACAAAGGCATGTCACTGCCAAGCGATTCAAACAATAGGCTGAAACTAGAATCCCTGGGACGGCGTTGTAGGTCTCCACAGTCATTGAGGACAGAGAAACAACATAAATCATCACCCTAAAAATGTTGCCTTACCGTTTAAAAAAAATAATAAAAGTACACTTGTCAGTGAAGTCAGCAAATTTTCCACAGTTCTTATAGTTGCTTGGCCTGCTGCCAGATAAACTAACTGAGCAGAACAGCCAAGGCTATGATGTGTGTATCTGTGAGGATGTGACATACTCCATTCTCTTCTCTCGCATTCCTAATGTAATTAAGCCAGACCAGTTAATGTAATAATCTTGCAACAATGTATGGTATAAAGCTCCAATCAATGCCAATAAAACTGCAAACCTTTCTCTTATTGACCATGCTAAAAAAAACACACAAGTCATCAAGTCTGCGTTTGCACTTTTTCACCTCCCTCCATTTATCATTCCCGTGCAACAAAAAACTGATACAATTTTTTTTTATAAAGGAAAAGAAAGGTAAGCTACACCCTTGTTCACAAGTCATAGTTTCAGTTCCCAGACCACAACCCCCAAAGGAGTGGGTCAACAGCCATGCCAAAACATCAGGCCACAAGCCCCTGAACCAACAGGTACCCACATCCCGGAGGGGGGCAGGGGGGGGGCAGCAACAAGCAGTGGGGAGCAGTCCCACAGGGGCCAAGGCACAGCAAGCCCCCCAAACCCAGGCCCAACCAAGCACACACACACACCTACACTTACACACACACACACACACACACACACACACACACACACACACACACACACACACACACACACACACACACACACACACACACACAAAGAGAGTGATAAATGCAGAATCCTGTTTGTCTCTTCCTCCTTTCCCATCACTCTGTGTGAAGATGTCAAAAGTCAGCAAGAATGCATCAGAAGGAGCTGGCAGCACTGCATATAGAGACCTGTGTGAAAGTAGCAGGTCTAAGGGCCATTAAAACGCATAATTACAAGGCTGTCTCAGCCAGTTCTCATGGGAGGAAATAATGAGGGAGAAGAGGGAGGATGAGGAGTTAAATGAAAGAAGCTGAAGAGCCAGACCATTTGGTGTTCTTTTAACCTAACTTAAATGGGCTTGAAGTAGTAGAGAATGGTAACACTTTATAATAACTATCACTAATAAATGCTAAGTTGATCGTTAAAAGTACCGTGGCACACAATTCGCATCAATAGTGAGTTCTCACTGGTCTCAGTGTGAGGCAAGTAGACAGTATTACTTTAAAAATATATATAAGTATGTAAGTAAATCAACTTTCAATTTGCCGTCTGTTAATGATGGATATTATAAAGAGTCATCTATGTATATCCTATTTATCATCTCTCAAACTTACATTGATTTACTGCAATCAACCATTCACCAAGAACCTTGTATGGTCATAACTGTTTGCTAGTGAACCTTTTCTTCAGTTTTCTCAGCTCACATGTCTCTGATTGTGTCTGCCCAAAACACCTCAGTGATTTATTGAAGCATGTGCAAACACACATGGAAATAGAGTATATAAAGTAAAAGTAAGGTATAAGGTAAAAAGTATAGAGTCTATACAGTTCTAATGAGCTTGAAAGCCTGAGCTATCTTAGGAAAGCATTATTGTAATTTCTTTAAGTAGTCTTCCAGAATAGTTCTCCAGACTTCTTGAAGAACGTTCCAAAGTTGTTCTTTGATTCTAGGCTGTCAAGATGATCCACACTGCGTCAATAATGTTGAGGTCCAGGCTCTTGGGAGGCCAGGCGCTTCTCTGTGCTTGGTAGCTTAGTTTATAATTAGGAAAGGTTTAGAGTTTGGTTTATCATGCACAACAGTTTAGAAAAGCTTTTCCAACATGTAGGCATGCCCTTGAGCACGTAAATACACTACTATAACTTGTACTATGCCGGGCATAAACTGTGCAGTTTTGGGCTATCCAAGTTGAACAAAGACCAGTGTGAAAGAATTGTGGTGATGGAGGTAAATGTGCAAAGCAAAATGTTTGGGATTCTAACAAAGAAGAAAATTTCACAGAGTTGTGGTAGCAGAAGCCTTGTTTGGATGATGTGTCCGCCAACTGTTATCACTGAGGACAAAGCATGGAAAGAAATCACAGATGGATTGCAGCCATGTATTGTACCCTACAAATCAGCACGTCTGTATCACTGTAAAGGCCACATACATCAAATCTGATGTCATACCAAAGTTTATCATTTCCATGTGAAGCAGTGTGGATTGTACTAAACTTTTAAGATTTGTGAAATCTCACAGTCTGCAGGCACTTTTAGTGCGCACATCTCAGTCCTACTTCCTTAATCTGGACCAAATTATACAAGTAACGTGTCGCCATTGTTATCTTCATATTTTGGCCTTTCTGGTACCTCTGTGTGGCAGATAGTTCCAGATATGTAGTTGAAAGTAATGATTTAACATGCGCACGCTGGCATTTTTATTGCGTATCTTGTTAACAGCCTTACATTTTTGGCTTTGATCTGCTGTTCTGGCTCAACGTTTTGTTTGTGGAACTCCATTGTTGTCCTGCCCGGTTTCAGTGATTGTGCACATTAGTGTCCAGTACCAGAGGCGGTGAGTAGCTTCCCAACATAAAAATGTATAATTTTAGTATGCTGTATGGTGAGTCCAGTTAATGCCTGTTTTCTCTTTTGTAGATTCACCTGCAAGTGTGTTTGCCACTGCTGCCTTGCTCTTTATTGTTTTGTTTGGCCTTCTGGCTTGTTTGCTCATCTTCTCATTATTTTGCCTTACAGTTTAACCAACTGGCTTTTTTATTTGTAATTCTTTTGTTCTGTTTATCTCTTTTATTCAGTGAGACAGAGTTCCATACTGTTGGGAGCTTGAATATTGTTGGTGCGGTCTCCACACTTTTTTGTGTATGCGTTTAAACTCACTGAGATTGCAGCATTCTGCATTCTGATTGACTTTGCCACACATGTACTTATTCACACTCCCTCCTACGCATCGCCTTTGTTTCATTTAGAAATGTTTAGAATGGATACAAATGAACCTTTTGAGCTCTGACTAGGTAGAGGAGATCACCTGCAGCCTTGATATACTTTCTGCATTCATGAGTCCCCTAGCCCACCAGGGTCAGAGTGATGTAAATTTCATCATCAGATGGTGAGTCCACGGGTCTGTGTGACCGCATGTGAGACTTTCGCTTATAGTGCACCAACTAATTATGCATCCCAGGTGGCAGACTTACAAAAAAGTATATCACGAAGGCCACAATGTTTCCACCTGTCCATGTCTGCAACAGAGTGTAATCAAGGCTCATTAGCCATATCTATAGGAGTGATTACAGTTGGTAATGGCAATTCGTTGGATGCATGGTTCTAGGGGTGGCAATACTGGTCTGTCAGTCCACTTTGTCCAAATTGCGATATGTAATTCTGTGGATTGTCAGGACAGTTTATAAAAACCTTTACTGACTTTGAAAATCCTTAGAATTTTTTCTCTAGTTCTACAGTAAAGTTGACATTTGTGGCTTTATGTGAAATGTCTGGGCAAATATTGTATAGAGCACCATGGTGTCTGGTGCAGATACTGATGCTCCCCTTGGCATGAATTGCTACAACTTTCCCTGACTTTTCAGTTGGTCCCATCATCACGTCATAGGGTCACCTATTTATCCAATCAAATTCATGCACCAAATGCAGTACATGCAGAACTGACTAAAGAGAAGATTAAAAAACCCACCACCCCAAAATATCTGTTTAATATCACTTAAAGACCAGAATAAGGGCTGGCTTATGGGGGGGGGGCTTAAACCCCCACTGTTTTCACCATCATCCTGAATGTTTTTTTAGCAGTTATATTAAACTCAGATTGTCTGTAGCAATCTTCTTTGCATAGAAATGTCAGAAGAAAGCATTGACACAACGGAAAACAGAGCCTGTACCCATCTGTACTCTAAAGGAAACTTTAGAGCTTGCTGGCTTAGAGTTGTTGCATTAACTCGTACACTCAGTTGTTTAAGAAGGTCTATTTACTCTCGGTCACAGAAAGTCAACGAACCCCAGACGCAGAGGCTGAGTTGAATCTAGTGAGGTTTTTCCAGGACACAAATGATGAGCCTCCTGCAAGCAGCGGTTTGATGCTGACACTGTGGTTATGGTCACCAGGAGGTCCCATCTTACCAAATGGAAGTTCAGGTGAAGCACATAATGGCACCTGAGTGAAATGAGAGGACCTGACATTCATGTCTGTGCTCCACAGGAGAGCAGAGCAGCAATGGTGCATTTGCCACCAGCAGCCCTTGTGGCAGCAGCTCCTTTGAAGAGGTTGTTCATTTGATGCGCAATACCACTTGAGGTCTGGAGGAACACTCTGTCGCACTGTATCACAATGGATTCACACAAGAGGGAGGTGGAGGAACAAGCATGAGCGATTTTGGCTTAAAGAAATGCGACAAATGGGGTACCTAGCCCGCTCGCTCATGTGAGATGGCGTTGTGGTGTTCGAGGACGATGTCACTTCCCAGTCAAAGTGGCTGCTCACAGGCATTCAGCGAGGTCTGTTCCATTTACCGCACCGCTGGAGGAATCAGTGGGACAAATAGTTAATGAGGAATAACTAGAAGTAATGGTGGTCTGCTTCAGTGAGCACACATGGGCCAGTGCCTGAGTGTAACATCCCATTTACGCTGATTATGTTGCATTAAGCTAATCATGTTATCAATTAGCAGCTTTGTACTTTTATCATATTTACAGTGTGTTTTGCAGAATTTGATTACATTGCTTTTTAGAGTCACAGCCACATTGTGTTAAATAACATTTCTAAATGTATATAATTTATTTATCTTATTATAACTCAATTTTCTCCTCCGAGCAATATGGGAAACAAACAGTGTTGATTGGCACCAAAACAAAAAAGTATTCATTAGAGAAGAATGCATCATTCCTTGATTTTTTTTATAATTTTTTTTTTTATCAATTTACGTTCCATTTAGCTGATGCATTCAGCTCATAAAAACAGTAGTCCTGATTTCATCCACATAATGATATGTAATTACTGTTTTGTTATTTGAGGCAATCCATTATAGAGAAAAACCTCTAAAAGTATGTTTCAATCATCCATACAATAAAATGCATAAATATCTAATAATAAAAAAAAGAACGAATGCGTGCAGAGTAAAAACATCAGCAGTCCGGCTGACTTCGATGCTAATTAATGGGGCCAAAACATTTTTTTGCTATTTTTCTTTCACTTAATAAGCTTTTATTTTTCTCTGGCTCACAATGGGAAAACAGGGAGATGGTGGCAGAAACATCGGCTGCCTAAATATGGGCCTTTCATGTGGCTTAACTCTACAAATGGACCTCATTGTCTTGAGGAATTCTATTTTCCGCCATTCTGTGGGCATGCTGTGTCCTTCTCTGGGGCCCCGAGTGCAGCGAGCAGGGCCCTTATCAACAGCACTCAGGGTGTGGAATCGAGGAATTGAGTTCTGCCTCAAATAAAAGCACGAGAAAGAACGGCAGGGCGCAAACAGGAGGGAAAAGAAAATGAGAGCTAGAGACAGGAGCCGGGGCGGGGGGGGGGGTCTGGATAACTCTCCAGATGCTTCCACTCTCCCACTTAGATGCACACACACTCATACATCCATGTACACCTGTTCAAGCACACAGAAGTGCTTAGTGTTCATATAGTGTGTGCATACACATGCATACAGTACTCATGGACGCACAAAAGTACACACACACACACTGGATAAAAATTGCCAGTAAACCCATCGATGGTGCTCCCAGTGGGGAAGCTTTTATACGCTCTAATTTCCAATGTTATCTTCTAGTGCTCGGAGCCAATGCCCAAATAGAGTTGTTTCTATCTGCAAGATAAACTCTGTTCTCTTTGTATGTGTGTGTGCGATTTTTTTCCCCCCTGTGTGCATTTATATCTGGATGTGTAATGCACGCCTGCTATTACAGCGTCTATATTCACAAGATTTGGTTATTCACTGCTTGTCTTTGAAAGAGAAGAAAACGTATCAAAACTTGTTTTTTAACCAATCACCAATTAAAGTTAATTACAGTGAATGTTGAAATCAGAGCTTCGGATAAGAAACGCCAAAAGCAGAGGCGGTAGAATTGATTTAGAAAACAATGAAGGCTAATTATGAAACACGTTAGTCTTCATCAAAATAATAAAGGCTGGAGTACAGAGCAGTTTTAAAAGGATGAAGGAAACTTTTTTTCTGATTGAGGTCGATTCAGGTATCAGACGTTTAGAGGAGCCGTTTAAATGAGAAGTCCTGATATGTTTTCAATGTAAACTAATGATTTGGAGTAATTAAGCAGCCTTTGTCCTGTAAGACCATCATGTTTTTAAGCATTAAATCTAATAGTTTGATGAAAAACATTAGTACAAGTAAGACATTATTAGACCGGATCACTTTCATTATAAATATCTTCAAGTTCCATTTTAATTTTGTGGCCATTAAAACCCTTTTTTACAAAGAGTACATCATGAATAAACAGTAGGAAAATTTGCCATCATGACCACCTGACCCATCGACTGAACACACAAGTTTGTTTTTTATTTTAAATGTTGCGCTGCAAAAATAGGACAAACTGATGGATGCAGTGTTTGACTTTGTTTTGGGTTCTTTCAGAGGACACACTTCACATGTTTGTTATCGTAGTTACAGTAAGAGCCACAGCAGCCGAGCTGGTATTATAATTGCCGTGTGAGAGTGAGTTTGTTGGTGTAGCGTAAACTATCGCAGGTTTCACAATTGTGCAGGGTACAGTCGAAAAACTAAGCACTTTTCACGATATAAAAAGGAAGCCGTTTGCATTTATGCATTAATGTTTATATATTTACATTAACGGTGATTGATTTGTGGTTCACATTTATTTTGGGGAAGACCATTTCCAGAAAAAAGCCCCTTGACAGCAACTGTATCCCCTCACTTCAGACATCAAGGGTTCAGGATTTTTCTTTCTTTCTTGCTTTCTTGTTTTTTTTGTACCTTTGTCACTCGTCAGTATTACTGAGGGCCACTTTCCCTTGAAGCTGTCACAATTCTAAATCAGTTGGCTCTGCATGAAGTTTCTGGAAATGACGTTGTTTTCACACAATAACAGCATTTTAAAAGGAAGTGTTGGTGTAGAGGTGGGGCTTTTGAAGTGCTATATGAACAGTACCAGCTGTGGCAGCCGTAGCACCGAGCCATATCATAGCTTTTAGCTGGGCGGCGCGAGCAGATCACAGACATTTTAAGTGCGCCGCCATGATTAGAGCATGTTGGGAAAACAATGTTTGCCACACAATTAGACTGTTTATGGTGGTGGTGGCTGTGGTGGTGTGGAGGGCATGTGTGTCTGCCTCACATGTTCCTCTTCCACAGCAACATGTTGACTGCTTTCCCCCTGCTCATTAGCTAGATTTTCCTGCTGCACTGGTTGAAGTCTCTAAATAGTCTCTAAAAATGTAATTTTAATTTGGTTTTGCTAGTATGAGTCAGTACTTTTTCCGAGGTTTTGTAAATGTCTTGCAGAGAGGTTTATGATGCTGACTACTTGCAAACTAGAGACACAAAGAAGGTGAAAAAGGTGCAAGACGGTGTACATAAATACTTTTAACAGTTAAGAAACTACTTATCTCATAATGCCTGACAAATTCCAACCTTTTTTTTTTTTTTGCTTATTTGTCTGACTTATTGTTTAAGATCATCAAACAAATTTTTGTATAAGACAAAAATAACCTGAGTAAATTCAAAATACAGTATTTAAATGATAATTTCATTTCTTAAGGGAAAAACATTATCCAAACTTACCTGGCCCTGTGTGAAAAAGTAATTGCCCCTTAAACCTAATAACAGGTTGTGCCACTCCTGGCAGCAAGAACTGCAATCAAGCATTTGTGATAACTGGTAATGAGGCTTTCACATCATTGTGGAGGAATTTTGACCCACTCTTTGCAGAATTCTTTTAATTCAACCACACTAGAGGGTTTTGCATGAAATCGTCTGTTTAAGGTCATTCCAAAGCATCTCAGTCACATTTAAGCCCAGACTCTGACTAAGCTACTCATTTTTGTTTTTTTGAGCCATTCAGATTTGGACTTGCTGATGTGTTTCAAATCATTGTCCTGCTGCATAACCCAGCTGCGCCTGAGCTTCAGCACAAACTGATGGGCGGACATTCTCCTTCAGGAATTTCTGGTAGAGAGCAGAACTTATGGTTCCATCAATTACAGCAAGTCTTCCAGGTCCTGAAACAGCAAAGCAGCCCCAGACCATCACACCACCACCATGTTTGACTGTTGGTTTGATGTTCTTTTTATGAAATGCTGTGTTAGTTTGATGCAGATGTAATGGGACTCAAACTTTCTGAAAAACTCAACTTTAGTCTCATCACTCGACAAAATATTTTCCCAAAAGTCTTGGAGATCATCAAGATGCTTTGTTGCAAATGTGAGACGAGTCTTTGTGTTCTTTTTGGTCAGCAGTGGTTTTTACCTTGGAACTCTCCCATGGATGCCATTTTTGCCCAGGCTCTCTTTTTATTGTTGAATCAGGAACTCTGACCTTAACTGAAATAAGTGAGGCCTGCAGTTCTTTAAATGTTGTTCTGGGTTCTTTTGTGAACTCCCGGATGAGTCATCAGTGCACTCTTGGAGTAATTTTGCTAGGCCGGCCACTCCTGGGAAGGTTCACCACTGTTCCAGGTTTTCCTCATTTGTGGATAATGACTCTCACTGTGGTTCACTGGAATTCGAACACCTTAGAAATGGCTCTGTAACCCTTTCCAGACTGATAAATGTCAGTGACTTTGTTTCTCAGCTGTTCTTGTGTGTCTTTAGTTCGTAGCACAATGTGTTGCTTCTGAGATCTTTTAGCCCACTTCACTATGTCACACAGTCTCTGTTTAAGCGATTTCTTGATTCAGCATGTCTGGTAGTAATCAGGCCTGTGTGTCGTTAGTGAAATTGAACTCAGCTTTAAAAATAAATGTGGTTAATCACAGTTAATTTATGATTTAACAAGAAGGGCAATTTTTTTTATATATTATATATATATATATATATATTATATATAAGTTGGGAAAGCTTTTTTCCCTTAATAAATAAACTCATTGTTTAAAAACTGCATATTTTAGTTTACTAGGGTTATTTTTGTCTAATATTAAAATTTGTTTGATGATCTGAAACATGTAAGGTGACAAATATGGAAAGAAATACTTTTTCATGGCACTGTATATATCTGAGTGACCTACCCAAGTAAAATCTATGTGAGAGAAACACTAATAAGTGTTATTATGAGAGGAAAATTCAGAGTCAAGTTGGCTGCCCGAAAAAGTTCACAGGCTACACATCACATTTTACATTGTATTTGAAGTTTCATTCAGTTGTATGTTTTTAAATGAAATCCAAATCAAAAATGAAATGCTAATTCGGTTAACTGCTGTTCCTGTTTATGCATCAGACAAAGTCTGCACCTTTTGTGTACTCGAGAAAGCGGTGTTGACTTTCATTTTCTCATGCTGCCGACTTAACCAAAGCCTTTATTGCTGTAGACAAGCCACGAATACAGTGCTTATTTTTGTCTTTGCTTTTTTCTTCAGGTTGATGTCATGCATGCCATTAACCAATTAACCCGAGAAAGAAAGAAAGAAAGAAAGAAAGAAAGAAAGAAAGAAATAGAATAGACTATCAATGATGAAGACAGGAGCAGGCACACACCCTCAAACAGAAACACGCTCACTGCGATCAATCTGATGTGAAGTAGTGCAATTTACAACAGGGCAGGCACTGAGTCACCTTGCTAGTGAGTGTCATTCGTCAGGACACGGCAACTAGGCCCAGTGGTGTTCTTAAACCACCACAGGGCATCAAGCCAGTGTGTAAGGTGTCAAGGCTAAGTTACACATTGAGGTGTGACATTACCACCAGTTGTTGGAACAATAAACAAACACTGTCGGGCGCTCTATGGGAGCTTTTGCCCACTGAGCTCAGGTTATCTGAAATGTCTTTCCGGGACTGCCGATGTTAAGTGGTGCCTGGTGTGGCTAAAACTTCCACACCATGCGGCAGTGACTATGGGCAATATTTAGCAAGAACAATACAAACAATACAAATTGTTTTCTTTAGTTTAAGGAGAAAGTGTTTCACCTAACATCTAATTAATTTTTCAGTCATTTATACAAAGAACTAAATTGTGACTTGCATGCAAAGTTTTTCATATCAGGGAAAAAATTATAGAAGATCTAATATGCTTTCCTATATTTTATGTGGATACCTCTTTTAAACATGGCCAAAGTTTTAGATAATGAGGTTAGTGTGTAGTGTAGTCACTGTGAGCCAAAAGGTTAGGCTTCAAACTGCTATAAACCCTCCATTAACAAACATTTTTTCTATTCTTGGCTCTGGGTTATGTCAGTGAGAGGGGATATCCCTAATATGGTCATCTCAGGCACAAAGCTCCAGTCCTTAGAACTGCAGCCCCACCTACATGCTGTTCAAACCTTCTGTTTACTCAATTAAAGGACAGCTGACCTACAGGTGGGCTTGTTTCAGACAGTGGACTGGCTGAGGGGCTTCATCAAGGCCAAGCACAAATAAGGATTATTTTAACTGAATTTAGTCTATTAGCTGGAAACAAGCAAATAGGTCACTTTAACTGACTGTAACACCTGCAAGATCACGATAAAATCATTTTCTACTTCCCCCACCCCACATTTTTGTTAACAATTAAATCAAATCAGTTTACAACCATGTTGCAGCACGGGATGCTTGCTTTCAATCTTTTATGCGTGCATGTAAAACAACAAGCACTTGCCACGCAGTAGCTCAGGGCAAATCTGCATCCCCGTCCCTCACACTGGGTAGCAACACACTCATATAGACTTGTAATGATTTTTAGCTACAGGGCACCAAGCTTCACATGCACCACTGGTACTTGTACCAGAACAAATGATGTTGCTCATTTAGTAAATGTGAAAGGCATCATATTGATACAACATGTGCTACAAGGAGCTTGAATTATAACAATAAGGTATGTGTGTGTAGGTGTGTGTGTGGGAGAAGTTTTTCAACTGGCCTTGACTAGTTTTTCACCTCAATTAATGCTGCTGCCTTTTATATACATACGTGAGCCTGAATGAGAATACTATAGTAATACAGTAAATGTATGATAGAGGGGCTACAGTGCCCCAAAAAAATTTCCTCCCTTGGGGATGTACCACACACACTGGCACCTGTACAACTGCAGTACATTTATATCCCTTTTGTTGTTGTTGTTTTTTTTTTAATTATTCACGCAGATCTGCTAAAATAATCACTTTGTTTCTTTTATAATGCATCAGATAAAGTTAGTGAACTTGTGTGAGATGATCAGTTGTGTCATGCACAACAGCCCGGCCTGCAAAAGTGTTGCAGCGATTTGCAAGATTTGTAAGATTGCATTACACCTGTCACATGTTTTCAGATTTTAACAGAATAACTCATCCAAAAGTAGCAACTGTTTAGCCCTTATATGAGCAATAAACCATAAAGTGGACTCAATCTTGCATAAATCACAATATGCATTCTTTAAGGCGTGCATGTGCAAAAGCACTGATGAGAACCCTTTTGTTTGAATAAGGACCTTTGCAAATGCACATGCAGGTGAACTTGAGCAAAGCCAGCACCTGAGAGGCACACATGTAACTGACGTCCAGCTGCTTTCTTCTCTGCCTTGCTCTGCAGGCAAGTCTCACCTTTTTTTTCCCTTTTTTTTCCCTTTTTCTTTCCTTTTTTTTTTTTTCCCCTCTGGCCATTTCGCCAGCAAAATGTCTGTCATTAAAACCGGCCGACAACGACGGCCGTAATCCAGCCCCATTAAGATTTCGATTCCCCTTGTCCTCTGAGGACAAGATGTAATAGCTCAAAAACATCTATTTAGGCAGATGGGAGTGGATTTATTAAAGGGGCGTATTTCATGAATATAACCTCATCTTATCATCGGCAAAACACTTTTGATTAAAGGCCTTAATAAGTGAGTGTCTTTGAGAAGGGTGTATGCCCTGCAGCTGACCTAGACCTATTGATAAACTACAAAAGTTGAGTGTTGAAATGTGCTCATTTCATCCACTGTTAACAAATCTTAATTAAAAACTGGTAGGAAAAGGGGCACGTACCTGCAGTTTCACATCAAAATACACAGCGAGGGAGTTTAGGGGACCTTTGAGGATAGAAAAAGTTGTGAAAGCATAAATTTCTGCTATGATCAATGCAGGCTTTGTGGCCACAGCTTATAATACTCACAGGACAAAGATACATGTGTGCAGTGCAGCTTCAGGGGGGTTATGAATAAGCGCAGGCCGGTCCTAAATGCATTTTGATTTATTTGTGTAGGCGCACAATATTTCCCCTACATTAAGTGCTGGCTTGGAGGCTAACCTTTACTTCTGAGTGGAAGCCCTTTTTGGTAGAAGGGGGAATTATTTCAGGGTCAGATGTTGTGCACATGAAAGCCCTGGTAATGCCCGCAGTTGTTTTGTTTACTGCAGTTGAGTATTCTCAGAAAGTGCAAGAAAAATAGACCCTTGCACCCAACATGAATATGTGGTTATTTTAACAGAACACTGATTTTCTCATTACAACAAAACAATGTTCTCTTTTTAAACTATAGCTTCAAAAAAATATACATTGCAGGTTACTGCGATAACAAAGTCTCCCATTAAACCCGCAAGCAGCCCCTGTTGTTTGGTCACACAAGGTTCATTTCTTGATAGCAGAGCTTTAATTCATTTGTCTTGTACAGGGCACCTCCTTGACCTTGTGGATGGAGATTAATGAAGAGCTTTAGTGGCGATGAAGGCTATCAGGCACCATGCTCCCCTCGTCTAATAGAGCAAGAGTTTTACATAGCCAATTATGTCGTTTGCATTCCGCTTGTAAGCACAGTTGTGTCGGGGGGTGCCCAGTCAGCTGTGCTATATTCGCTGTATTAAAATATCAGTGTCATTTGGACAGAGAGTGCTAGGACGAATCATTATTTCTGTTGTTCATTTTTGACTTTCATTTCTGTTTCTTTTTTTTTATGGAAAAAAATGGTGGGAATTAAACTATTTCATCAAAAGTAAGACTGAAAAGACACTGACAGGAAGCCTTCTGTATTTCAGCAACTTTCAAAAACCTGGTTGTGTACAATTCTGCCGTTAAATAATACTATAAAACCAACCACCGCCTTCACAGTCTTTTTGATCACAGGGTACAGAGTGTACAAGTGCAATTCTGTGCCATTACTGCTCTTTACTGTAATTATTGTCAGCCAGGATGCTTTCGGTAGAGCACTCTGCTCGGCTGTTGTCGTCCAAAGTGTAATTTTTGATTCTCTAAGAACAGAGCTTGAAAGTTTGATCTAGGGGCCGTTTAGGCCCACTATCTTGTCATCTGAAAGAGGTTAAAGGAAGATACAGATGATTGATACAGGAAAGGTGAGCGGGTGACAGAGAAATCTACTTTAATCAATAGGTGTGTAATTGGAAGCTGTCAGTTAAATGTTTTAGTGTCGCTACATGTAATAGCGGCTCCATGTTTCCTACACAAGATAAGGCAATTTGGCTCAGGCTACAGGGGACTGGAAGTGTGTTCAGTGGGAGATTGTTTGATGTGTGAGAGCAGATCTTTCTTTAACCATTCAGAGCGGATGCATCTTTGATAGCGTGAGATGACAGTACACTGTTCCCTCATCAGAAAATGTTTTCTCTTTCATTGATGGGAGATCTTTTCAACCATGCTCCCAGACAGCATGGCAAGAGATGAAGCATGTTAGTAAATAGGGCCAATTAAAAGCCCTTTGTACTCTGTTTCGCTCAGTACGCCAACTTATTATTGCATCTTAAAGTTTTATTTAATTTATTTATTTTATGTCTAGACCAGTGAATGCTAAAGCTGGGCATCATTGTCCTCACTTGCATCTCTGGGATTATGCGCTTAGTACCCTTAATGGATCCTTAAGTGTTTTGGGTTGCACTTTCTGGTGTCGTGAGGGAACTTAAGCTTCAGTGGCAAATACCCATAACCATTAACCATTCTATGGCTTTTTCAGTTTTGCTGTTCTGCAATTAGCCTAATGGATAACATCTTCAGATTAGGAAGCAGGAGGGACATGTTCCATTAAGCTCCCCATAATATATTTACATTGTCTGGATGTGGTGTGCACCTCAAGTGGATGGGAACTGTATTTGAGTTGAGATTATATATTTAGTTCTGAGTAACAGTGCGAAAAGTAATGTCCTCCTGCAACTGAAGTGCTTTGTTCTGAAGATACAGGGACATTTTTCAAGTCATATTGTACAAGGAACTAACTTTGAAAACTCTCAACAATAAAGCTAATATGTGCATTTCCCAAGACATATTTGTTTTTCCCTAAGATCACTTTCATCTCTTTGTTTTAGTTATTAAAAATGGTGAATGGTAAATGGCCCGGTACCTACAGACTGCTTTTCTACGCAATTTGAGCATGCACTAGTCTCATTCACACACATATTCATACAAGTGTTCTGGGGTTTTTTTTTATGCCTAAGCACTCTTAACCTAGTAAATGATTTAATAACTGGCCAACATATTGATTTATTCTGCCTTACAGAAACCTGGTTACAGCAAGATGAATATGTTAGTTTAAATGAATCAACACCCCCTGAGTCACAATAACTGTCAGAATCCTCAAATCACAGGCCGAGGAGGAGGAGTAGCAGCAATCTTCCACTCCAGCTTATTAATCAACCAAAGAGCCAGACAGAGTTTTATTTCATTTGAAAGCCTGACTCTTAGCTTTATACAGTTTATAAACCTAATTGGGAAACTCAACAACCACTTTTATTTGTTGTTATTTAACATCCATCTGGCCCTTACTCAGAGTTTCCATCTGATTTCTCAGACTTTTTAATCTGATTTAGTGCTCAGTTAAGATAAAATAATAATAGTGGGTGATTTTAACATCATATACATGCTGAAAATGACAGCCTCAACAGTGCATTTAAGCTAACATTAGACTGAATTGCTTCTCTCAAAATGTAAATGAGCCCACCCAGCACTTTAATCACACTCTGGACTTTACAGTATTCCCTGAATACCTTTGTCTGATCATTTCTTAATAACATTTAAATTGATTATAAGGGATTACATTGCAGTGGGGAAATAATTTTCACTACAGTAGATGTTTTTCTGAATGTCATGTAACCGCTGCTGGCAAGCAAGGCAGAGGACCCCAAAGCACTTAAACTTCAGCTTTAATTGCTAGAGTCGAGGAACATAAACAAAGCTGGTCGGGAGCCAACAGCACAACACTTTAAACTCACTCGAACTTGACTTGAACTAGACATAAACATGAACATGAAGTATAAACATGAACCCAGATATAAGGGTGCACAGCAGGGGTAGCCAACGATGACAATAACTACACGTGGGTAGTCATCTGGATACAATCAGGAGAGGGCATGCCTTCTCCAGCTCTCCTCGGACGTGATAGAGGCCTGGCTACCTGAAATCTTATCCTCTCTCCCATCCGGGCCCCCTCTAGGCCTGGGCCGGGAGCGAGCCCCCCCCCCCCCAAAGCCCCACCCCGATGTACAGCTACTTTCTGCACTACTGATATTTATTTAGACTCTTTCTCTCCGATTGATCTTTTCTTTAATAATTACTTCCTCCAAACTATCAATGTGTCTATTAGACCAAATCTGCTCAAAGAATCCTACCATTAATTAATGCTTCAATCTTACATATGATCAGTCTATCTCTGTAAATGGGTTAGGTACTATAGGCCTTTAAGGTGAGAGCCATTACTTAAAAAGCCATCACTTGATCCAGTTGTCTTAGCTAATTATAGGCCAATCTCCAGCCTTCCTTTTATGTCAAAAATTATTTAAAGAGTGGCTATAAAACAGTTAACTGATCATCTACAGAGGCATGGTTTATTTGAAGAGCTTTCTTGCTTCCTTCCATTTGCGCAATATCTCTGTGTTTATACCCCACTCTGCATTTAATCACTAGTTATTCTTAAACGCTGGCTCTCTTCCACAGTTTATCTTTTGTCCTGTTTCCCTCCACTCACCCCCAACCAGTCGAGGCAGATGGCTGCCCCTCCCTGAGCCTGGTTCTGTTGGAGATTTCTTCCTGTTAAAAGGAAGTTTTTTCTTCCTGCTTTTGCCAAGTATTTGCTCATATGAGGTCATCTGATTGTTGGGGTTTTCTCTGTATTATTTTAGGGTCTTTACCTTACAGTATCAAGTGCCTTGAGGCAACTGTTGCTACGATTTGGTGCTATATAAATAAAACTGAATTTAATTTAATATAATAGATAACCCCCTCTACCTCCTGACTGGCATAATCAATATTATAATCTTGTAATAAATAACCAGAACCATGAGTATTAGAATATGCTGGAAGGGAAACAGCTTCCCTGGTTCTAGTTTAAGGCCAATATGACCAAAAATTGTTCACAATTCGTTGACGGAACTTGATATGACACATCTCTAGTTTCAGGTCTCACCAGTACGAGGTGCAGTGACTTCTTGAGTCAATGTTATTTGCAGCTTCAGTGTCAACAAGCTTCTATGAAAATCAATGAATTCTGCTGCAGTTTGTAAAACAACACTTTGTCAAACCTCAGTCACTGAGCTTCAGAGCTGTTACCATGTGTGTATTTTTAATCAAAGGGGGGTGGTTGTTTCTCACGCTTTCAGTCAGTGTCTTACCTAAGCTAATTTACTTACTGCTTCTAGTTTTGTATAATAGACAGACATGAGAGTGGTGTCATATTAAATTGATGGAAATAAAGTAACTGAGGGTATTTCCCAAAAGGGTATGCTTCTTTTTTTTTGTTGTTGCTTAAGAGCAAAAATTCACAGTTTGTGAACTACTAAAGGTGTATACAGACCCAGCCATCTGCAAGTATTTATAGTAGCTATTTTTACAATATTTCAAGGGTTTCATTACTGTCTTTGTCTCACTGCTCAATTTAAAAAAAGGAAACGACAGGAAAAAACATGAAACGTGCACTTCTGGTACATTTACACAAATCAGGCAATGCAGCACTTTCCAACAGAGATGGGAAGGTTGACTTGTACTTCCGAACATATCCGAAACCATGAAACAATTTCTCAGATTTACTGCTTCCATTTTCTTCTAGTTTGTTTGACCACCTCTCTCTGTCTTGTTCTCTTATCTTTAAGATTTTCCAGAGCAAAAAAAACAAACAAATCTATAATGTGCAACTTGAGCCGTCGACATGCATCTTGAGTGGGCTCCATAAACACCCGCACACTCTCGCACCACAGTTGGAAAATTGTGACCAATGTGCCGACCCAGTGACTTCTCCTTTCTCCTCCTTTATAAATACACTGATGATTACACAACCAACATATTTATAAAGAGTGCTTGAACATATAAGAAAGTAGAACCCTGTTCAAATGCTGTAAAACTGCAACATACATGATTAACTCCTTATAATAATTAACTCCTGCAGCTCACACATGTGCTTGCTTTAAGCAAGATGGAAAATGCAACCGAAAGAGAGTGCATATACACATTAAATGTTGAAGACAGCGCATACACACTTGCATGTGGAGCATGCTGTAGGAATTTAGTTGTGTGTTTTTTTTCAGTGGAGAATGAGTGGTTAAGCCTCACAACTTCAGAGGGGGACAGATGTCAGCAAGCTCATCGGAAAGCTGGTCATTCTCTGCCAGTGCAAGCCACAAGCCAGCACCGGCTGCCTGTCTCCATCCCCACGGATCGGCCGACGCTCCTGAGCAGGCTCTTAAGTGGGATCTGTGATGCTGCCATCAACCTCTCTGCACTGACAACACACTCTTTGGTTGTGACGACTGCGGGCCCGGGCCCGTCCCCGAGCATCTGTTCTCTCCTCTCTCTTGCTGGATGATTTCGGCTTGTCACACCAGATCCATCGAGATGCATCCGTGTTCCTGCCTTTGTACCTGTCTACATATGTAACCGTCGCTGTCTTTTGCACTCCCTGACGGTGTTCTCTCTCTCACTCTCCCACTGCCTGTAGCTGTGAATCGCTTCATTCCACATCTGAGGATTCTTTTCATGTCATCACTTTGGTTTGCTTGTTTGAAGCGGTCAGTCAGACTTAAAAGTTGATTGCAACACACTGTTATCCCTTGAGTGTATGCTTTCAGGGCTGTTCTTTTTTTAATAAAACATATTATTGATAACTTTAACAACTACTTTGCCCATTTTAAGCACGTCCAGTCTGTCGGTCATTGTGGGGGGTTTTTTTTGTCAGTACAGTATCCAAAATCTAGCTCATCCCCATATCCTTCACCTGATGATGCAAGCAGGGGATGAGCAGCAGCAAGAAAGGTTTAGTTCGATTCTGCAGCTTTCTAATTGTTATTTTCCCCAGATACAAGAGACCGCAAAAACTCTGAAAAGCTGGAATTATTCTTACTCAGGGTGTGATTGCACCAGTGAAAAACAGAGAAGTAGTCATTAAATAAAAACAGGCAAAATCGCCCTAATTGTAGGTTTACAGCAGATAATAAACAGGTTTTGTAAAGTGAATGCCAAACCAGTCTCATTTTCAACAAGCTGTGTGAATCTGAGAGATCCCAATCACCTGAAAAAAATGCCTAATTTTGCATTACTTATTTTTCATTGTATATCAATAATGCATTTTATTGCACATACTATACAGTAAAAGCCACTGGCAGCTGCATTAATTGATCATTCTGACATCTCTTTATGTGTAATTGGTTATTCAACCCACTGCAACTTCACAGCAGCTAAAGTGCAAAAAACTGAGGAAATAAAGAGAAAGCTGTCCTTTATGATTCAAAGTTCAGGTGTCCAATCAAACTTTGCAATCAAGAAGGTGGAGCGCATCACAGCAAAGGTTCACCCTCCTCAGCAGTGAAAATTTGTTGGCCACTCAGCATCTCAGAAGAAAAAAGAGCCGGGGTGGCAAGGGGCATGGGCTGAGCCACGCAGCCTCCAAATAAATGAGAAAAGGATGAATTCATTTGGGATTTCTAATTCTGCCAGGCTGTGATTAATCCCATCAGTAAACAAAGCAGAGGTCATCATGTTTTGGAGAACTCCAATTAGAGAGTAATCAGTGCTAATCAGACAAGCTGCTCACCGGCATCTTGGTGATTTCGGCAGCAAAGGGCTCTCTTGTGAATAGTCTGCCCTCCACATCGAGTACAACCGACCCACACTCTCTGATCCTGTGTTAAGGAAGTGGGTGGCAGACGAGAAAAAAAGGCTAATTAGTGGTGCCATTTCTTAGCAACTGTATGTGAAGTGTGCTTGGGTGGGCTGGCAAAATGTGAGTATTTTTCAGATACTGTGAGAGTGCTACAAGCCAGCGTGTGCACGTGGTTGCTGTCTCTAAGGACAGGTGTTCCTATCTTTGCCTGTAGTTTCTCGGTTGACTAGCTAAACTCTGAGAGTAAAAAATTAGGGACAGTTATTTGCCTAGAGATCACCAGAAGGCACAATGCACAATGTAAATGAACAGTGACTCACTGTTTTCTCCCAGTGAATCATAAAACTTGCCTTTCCTTTTGATGCCAGGTTTCAAGGTTAAAGGCTCAGTAAAATGAGATTGTTTGCCAATTGAGGAGACACTTTGCATTTATAGCAAGAGAGTAAAGAGAGTATTTCTTGGCAGGGCAACCTCATGGTAAAAGCAAGATTTCAGGACAGCACTGCTCCCAGCCATGACATAGTCCAGCACGCATCACTCGTAAAACCATAAACCATTGCCATCTTGTGAAGCTAACAAGATATGACATCTTAATTACTGAGCTTTAGAGGAGCTGCTGATCTCACTTCACCATTTGACAGAGCCAGGTTAACTGTTGCTTCTTGTTCATGTCTTTTTGCAAAGCTGAGCTAATTTGCGGCCCGTAGGAGTGAAGAATTTGTGTATTTCTCATGCATAAACATCCAGCCCTGAAAAAAAAAAAAAAAGAGGAAGCCTACGCGGAACTGTCAAAAATTGCAGCTCCTTAAATTTGAATGACTACTTGACGCTGGCTCCGAAAGTGAGTCAATCCCTATCTACTCGTTTAGCCCAGAGTTTTGTGTCTTTTGGTTTTTGAAGTTCTGTTTTTGTTAAATTTCTTCAGTTGTGTCTCAGAATTTGCTTGTGGTTTATTTTCTTCATCTTTGTTTCTCTGCTTAGTTTGTGCTTCATGAGGTTGGCTGTGCAGCAAAAGCAAGTGCAAAGTGCAGGGTTTTTGTTATTTGTTCTGCTGAGACCCATTTTAATATACTTGACATCATCTTGAGTATAATTATCTTTATTATTTTTGTATTAATGTGGATTTAATACACATGTAGAATGCATTTCTCTGTTTAGTAATTAAAAAAAATGTTTAGTGATAAATAAATAAAATGTAAAGTTTATTTGGTTTTCCAAAAACAATAATTCTTATTCAGCAACATTGTACATGTATTCAAATTGTTCTGTATTTAAATGGTTATAACCTCTTATTTTAATGTACATAACAAAGTCATAATAAAATAAAGCTATAATGCATTTTTGGGTCAACCTGAAAGAAAAGCAGATGTGAAATCTAAACGTAAGATTGGCGGTCAAATGTGACACGATATTTGGATACAAACTACTGAGCATAGTTTTAAAGATAAAAAACATTTGATAAATGTTTGACCTTATTTGACCTTGAAGATGAAATCAGAGGTCCAAAGTAACGTGATGTTTAGAATCCCCATTTTGATTTGTAAATAAATGGATGTGGATAACTTGAGCTTATTGTATAATATTATACTACAGTATGTTTCATGTGAAGGGGTGAGTGTGTCCAAACCATTTACTGCTACTGTATATACACAATATAATACTATTCCCTGTGACCTGCCTTGGTGACAGTTTGCGCTCTTGGAGTCCTTCTTGTTATCACGCAGGCACACAAACGCTCTAAAACCGCCTTGACAGAGGTAAAAAAGCCCAGGATTTCTCTGCTTCCCGTTTAGACTTCTTCTCGTCCTGATGTGGAGGTTCTGTCTGTGTGGCGACACCTACAGTTCAGGAGACCACCACAGTGAATACTCGCGCCCTCTGCGCTGGTACAAATGGTACAAAGCTGTGGCAATGTCACTGTTTGGTCTCAACACATGTTTAATGTCCTCATAACTTACTGTGAAGTTTGAGGCACGACCACTCTGCTAACCAAGCTTACTAGTGTTACTGTAGCTGATTACTTTGCACTCCATCTTCATATTCTAAAAATATGACCACTTCTGGTCCAAAACAAATGAAGATAGCAACAGCGAGAGTGCTGTAAAAACATCAAAATATGCCTTTAAGAGCCACGATTGGTTATTGGTAGTTCTCTTTTCCCCTCCTTTCCCCCCTCTCTCTTGTCTCTCTCCCCTCTCTCTGGCAGCATGGCTGGTCCACAGGGAGCCCTAATCAAATAACTTGCAGGCCATTGCAGCTGCCATTTTAACCATTTCTCTGGCATACACACAGATGCTGGGTGGGTTCCCTTCTGGCCTATCAGACCAAAAAAACAGTGATGTAAGGCCTCTACTCATCACTATTTCCTGTCTCAGCTTTGGAGACATTTATAGGCCAAGGAGTGCACAGCAATAATGAGTTTGTGTTTATTGCTAACGTGTTGCCAGTAGAAGTGGCAGATTCAAAGTGATTTGCGAGTTTAATTCCTCCACCTGGCCCTCTGATGGCCTATTGTCCCCCCACCGCCACCCCTACGTCCTAATATACATAAATGACATGGTAATGACTCGTACACTGATAATGGCTTCTGTGGGCAGTGATTTGTTATGTCTATTTGTACCTCAAGGTTATCTGTGAATCATACTTCTGACTGCGAGCTGTGATAGCCTGACAAAAATCAATAAATACTTTTTAGTTGTTTTAGCTTCACCTTCTGCCAGACAAAATAGCAGGATTTTGTTTTGTCTAGAGATGCCGGCGCGGGTTTCTGATCAATGTTCTGGATGTCGTCAACATGTCCCGATTGCTTTCAGACGCTCTCTGTCTTCGTCCAACTCGCCGCAATGGTAACCGCTTGCCATATTTAGGCAGCTTTATGTCCCCCTTACATTTCTTCCGCTTTGCACAGAAAATTGAGTTCATTTTTCAAAGGCATTTTTCAGAAGTTCTGAGGGCAGAATCAAAGGGTAACGCCACAAATAATTTGCTGACACTATATCCTATAGCTTTCTTGTTTTGTCACGTTTGCAAAATCCTTTCCTTTACACAGACGTGTTGTTTTGGGGCCAGTCGACTTGGCTTCTTTAAAAGAAAGGAGCACTACAGTGCCTCTCTTTTTCTTTTTTAAAGGACTGATTAAAAAAATGTAGCCTCCTGTTGGCTAGCACAGCCTCCAATTAGCATCTCGTTAAGCTATTTGGAGTAATGTTACTGTGGAATCTCAAGGCAGTCCGTTGGGGAAGTCTTTCTCGCTGAGGGAAGAAAGGAATCCTTATATCCTCCTTAATTAAAACATGATTTACGCTTAGTCCCAGCTATGAAGCTGCCTTTGATGGTTCTTTTGTCAATTAAAAGTAAGTCCTACAGAAGATTACATAGAACTCATTACAAGCAGGTTATTTTCAATGATGTGCAAGTTCTGGCTTTCAAGTAAGGAGCTGCTGAGTGGGTTACTGCAAGGACACAAAAGGGGAACTCATGAAATGAACGAGATTTCATACTTCTGTGTTATATAACGCTTCTATCGAGGGCTGGTCTCTTAAGAGTCTCTCACACCTCCAAGTTTTTCCTCTTCTTTTCCCCTCTCCCTGTATCTTCTGCTCTCCTCCACACAAACAAAAGTCTTGGGTGTTGCCGGGCGCTTCGCCTCGGTGTTGTTCCTGCGTGTGATGGACACAGCTGTTATCAGCTGAATCCTGGTTCCTGCACATCTGCCAAAGACCTCACACTCCATTTCCACCCCGCCATCAAAACACCAATACAGCACTTATGCACTTCAAAAAAAGAAAAAAAAATCTTAGCCTGAAAGAGAAGGGCAGCATGAATATTTAACAAGGAAACCGCTTTTAGATACTTGGAGGGAAAAAGAGAAGGGGAGGGGTGACGGCTGGTCTAAATGTCTACCTGATGAGACTAAGACAAAGAACAAGAACTCAGCCACCCTCCAGTCACCTCAAAGCTGTATTCAGGTCATTCATCGGTCGTGACAGTATAAATAGTATGTCAGGGCGCTGGAGGTAGTCTTCCCTTTGAAATTCAGCACAGAATCCTCGCAGAAATACTGTTACGTCACCAAGTTTTATCTAGTTTTGGAGATCTTTGAACACTTCCCTGCAATAAATCATAACACATACTCGTCATCCTCCTAAAACAGGCACCAGTTCTTTTTATTTTTTCCCCCTTTTCTGACTTTTATGTGTGCGCTGGCTTTAATTGCTGCTCCAAAGTTACTATTAGGTTAGACAAGAGAAACTCCATGAACGATTCAATATTCAACTGCAGATTCAATATTGCTAATTCCCCTTTTGGCCCAGAGAAAAACGGTGCACCGTGATTTAGGTTGACAACCCAACAGCAGTGTATATATTTAAATGAGACAGTAAGATATAAGTCCCCCCCACCCCGTCTCTCCTTGCACCAACACAATCTATCATAATACAGCGGGATTTCTTCCAGGTCACAACCACCTCTCCCTGCCTCCATCTTATGGCTGTATGTGTACACTGAAATGGAAATAGACAGGATCAAATGGGATCAATTATTAAATCTGAGATGAGGTGGGTGGGCAGATGTGGAGAGGAGAAGCAAGAGAAGCTTTCCTAGAGTGGGGTCATATTTTTCATGGCTGGTAGGGAGATATGTGCATTTGGGTGAGTAGAAAAAAAAAGGCCAGGCAGTGGTACGATTGACAGTTTATTTAAAAGGCCATTAACTTTACATTCACAGCTTGACATTCTTGACATACACATATGCTGCAATTTAAGGCCCCAGAGCTCCAAGTTTTCTAGTAGCCACTAAGTTGAAAATATACTGTACCAGATCAACACATCTCATGTTCCTGTACTAATGAAACTAGGAGAAATGTGGAGAACGTGAAAGCTTGACCTTTTGAATTTCATGCTGGTTTTATGGATTTGCCTAATTGCAAATGTACATTAGTAATGTGTGTATTCTCAGCTGCAAAGGTTGACACTAATGTAGTAGATGAGCAAAGCCAGTGATCTACAAGCCCATGTGACATCACGAACAACTGGCTCTCTCTCAGGGTAGTTATTTTTCTGCTGTGATATTCTCACTGACACTTATTGACAAAGATGAAACACCTCTTAACCTTTAGCACATACCATGTTCATCAAGGACGGGACTGCACAGGAGAGACAGAGGCAATTGCACTTTAGTCCTCTCCTAAATTTTTTACTTCACAAGCATCTGTCATTTAAAAGAATTTATTTTTGATACAGCCAAGTGATTATCTTAACGCATTTGCAGACTGAAAGCCTCGGCCAAGCTTCTGCGCAGCTTTCCATTTTACACTTTGCAGTGTCAGGTCATGTTTCACAGGAACAATGGGAAAACAGAAACCCTGTTGACAAATCTCACACTTCTGTTCACAATTTATTCCAATATGAAGCTTTTAGTCGCTGAAGTGCTCGTTGTTGTTAAACAGCAATCCAAAACAACAAAGAGAAGAGGCTATATTATCTTCAAAACAGGAAGGAGGAAGCACTAAGATCTGAATATTCATAAGTAACCTACATAAAATGGATGATGTAATGTGACAGCTAAGAGCACAGACTGTATGTAAAAGATGGATGTAGTCATTATGCTGTCACCCACAGGTTGTAACGCCTGTATCTACTGAGCATTTTCACCATCACCATCTCGGTGTTTTGAACCTAGCACACCCTGGTTTATCTTTTTTCTAGCTCTAATACTGACCATAATTTACTAAATGTTCTTCACACTGCATTCAGTATGACTTTAAACTAGCAACTGAACCCATAAAGTCAGGATAGTGTTCAGTGAGGTTGCAGAGCAAGGGGGGCTTCTATGCAACCACATGGCGAACCCCCTGCTGGTGTTTAATATAACAAACAGCTTTAGGGCACTTTCACATCGAGTTCTTTTCAGACCCAGAAACTCTGTGCATCTTTTATATACAGTCTTTTGTTAAGAATAAAGGATAAGCAGTGTTGGGGTCTTTATTCCAAAAACATCATGTATTACGGATTACTCCTTACTTTCTTTTGTTTTTAAGTAATGCATTATATTACTTAATTAGTTTCTGGAGAAAGTAATTAAATAAATTACTTGTTAAATTACTTTTGTGTTACTCCATAACATGTCCTGAAAGGCACTGTCACATAGTTACCTCCAAACATTCGACTGGTACAGTAAACCTGAGGCTACACAGTGACACAAATCCCTGTCCTAATGAGGACAAACATGCTATTTTTCTTTTAGTGTTTAAGTTTTAAACAATGCATACTGTATGTTTGCAAAGAGCCCATGTTGTGTTATTTCAATCTGCGACGTAGTTTGCACTTTACTATTGCACTCTTCTCCTTTCGTGCAATACAAATAATGCAAACTAGCGCAAATGCAAACTACCTTTTTCCTCCTCCCTGCACACAAACTGAAGTCAGCTGATTGTAGGGCAAGTGCAGGAACAAAATGGCACGCTTGATCTTTTTCTATCCGCCCATCATGCAAATACTTAAAGTACTTTTGTAAAGCAAGAAATTGCATAATTGTGGGATTACGGAATTTACTATTGTAATTTGATTACAATAACTCATTACTTTGGAACATGTTACACCCAACACTGAGGGTAAGTCAGGCATTGATTTTCTTAATGTAGGCTAATGTAAGCTTGCTAATGTAATGAAATAGCTGGCCACTGTAGTTTTATGTTTAAATGGTGCATCGACTGTTAACTAGTTTCACTCTGAAAGTATAAATGTGACTGACGCAGACTCTGCCGCAGAGGAGCACATCAGACACTCATAGGCAATACTTGTTAGTTGTGTCCTGAACATCTCCATTTTTAGTCTTTCACTTTGAAATAAACAAATTGCTCCATGTTGCACAAACATCATGGAGCATGAAGCCTCCATGACAGCAAGCTTCTGCATTACTTAAGGCTCCTTCATCTCCACCAGCTCCACAGGGGCTTAAATGTATCTGGCCTAACCTCTGACCAGAGTCAGATACCTCTCCCAGGACTTGTGTGAAAATGCCTGATTCCTTTTCTGTCCATGTTTGAAGTTAGATGGAATAATGTTAGGTGTTTCCTGCTCTTTGGTTCTGTGGCAGCTGGACTGGATAGAGGACAGGGCACTGAGTCAGCACAACGGGACGGCTGCACAGAGGAGCTGATTTAAACCACCACCGAACCAGGGCTCAACTTTCATTAGCCGTTGTCATTATTCCCCGGCCGCTGTCTGACAGATGGCATTGTGGGATATCGGATTTTATGGCAGGTCATCTTTCATATCCAATTTCTTTTCCCATTTGATGAGAAGTTCTCGCTCCAGTCAAATTCATTTTGCAGTTTGAATATTGATCGGACTCTGCGCTCTCTCTCTCTCTCCTTCCTGCCCCATCTCTCTCTCTCTCTCTTTTCTTTACTGATATCTACTGCAAGTCTCTTAAGACTTAATTGTCTCTTGCTCTTGGCGCTCGGTCTGGAATGCTGGCCCTCGTCTCCCTGATGTACACTGAACCACCATGAAAAATAAATAAATATGAGGTGAATTTGGAAGTCAATTAATAACTCTGCATTTATTAGCTCTCAATTTTCAAGTTTGCAGCAGTATAGTCATGACCTATAATTACTGTAAGGCCTAATTACCAGAGTGCATTTGAATTAGATGGAATCGGTAATGCAACACAAACAAGTCTAATGGCATATAGGAGCACAGCGGGCCTATAATGCTGCTCTGCCTAATACATCATATCAGCAAATCCTTTGAGGGTTGTTGAAATTAGCTTTAGCCTACTCCTGAAATAAACTGATGGCTTTTGAAATGTACTGTCCATCTTGGCAGCAGCCAGCTTTTATTCCCTGTCCTTTATTTTCTCTCTCTCTTTTTTTTTTTGTCCTATTCAGCAGACATGAACTAAATGGGGGGATCAGTAGAGATATTTCGCCTGTGTAGACGGTGACCTGACAGACCCCCCCTCCACCTGTTTGCTCTGACAGAACTGCTGCTGGAAAATGGCCGGCCATAATTATGGCCATTAAAAATTCAGTATTTGGTGTAATGAGATGATCGTGCTCTGCCAGTGGTGTCTTGGATCTGAGGTACGGCTGCAAAAAGCCAGGGCACGTGCAGCACATCTAGCTGATAAAAGGCTCGAAAGGGGCCATAGGTATAAGAAGACCTTGTAGCCGAAGAAGTCTTTATCATGTAAATATCACTTGCTCCAATGAGGCTGGGAAATATGGGGCCTTTGGTCAAAATGAGTTTTGTGTCATATTAGTATAAGTAATGGCTCATTTTCGAATAGCACAATTTACCAAAACAACCTGTAAAATGACTTTTTCAGTTAGGCACAAAATGAAACAATCCAACCTGAAACTCGCAGAGCATGAAGGAACTGATTTGTCTTCCGAGATATTGCAATTTGAGAAGTGATCAAGCATGAGATAACGGAAAGCGCAATCTGGACCCGTGCATTTCGAAAACCTTTTTGCTCCTCGGGGCTACGAGGCGGGCTGTCAGCGTGGCCGCACACAAGCGAGAAGAAAGAAAAACAAACAAACAAAAAACACATTTATTTGTTTTTCCAGCTCCATCAACTCAATTCCCAAAGAGGTCTGTCATATAAAGAAATGCAGCCTTCCAAGGTTCCCAAACCTTGCTCATGCATAATCACATTAAATCTGCACTGAGCATAATTAGCCAGCTCCCTTTGGTCATAATACAGCAGTTTGTTTGGACACACTTTTCCATTACACTCCCATGGGAAATCTTTGGATCTCTAAGGATCACAAGCGTCATCCAGTTATGGAGTATGGGCACAACTGGCAGGAGTCAGCCTTAAAGAGCCTCTAACTAACCCAACAGTGCATGAAACACAGAAGCCTCCTTGGTCCACTGGTGCTCCCGAGGGCTGAAGTGAGTGCTGAACATCACAAATAGCTGGATGTATGTGTGTATGTGTGCTGTGGGAAACAAATGTCCACCGCACAGCGTTTGTCCAGTTGCCATGGAGATCTCCATACTCATGCCCATCCCGAGCTGCGGAGCGAGAAACCACAGAGTACGGAACAGCGTGGAATCAGGCTACGATTGGCTGGAAAACGATCCCCAGCGCTGCATCACAGGCATGACAACGGACCTGGCTGCCAAATCCTGGCGTAGAGGAGCAAGGCCTCAGAGATTCTCTAGATTCTTTGACAGAGGAGGACTGACAAAACTTTGGCTGCTCACCATTAGATTTGCATTTGTGTTTGTGTGTGTTTTTTAAGTCAGTGCCCATGTCAGGGGGCTCTCACCAAGCTTCTTTGTTTAAGTTGATTTAATAGAATGCGCTATGTGAGGCTATATTTAAAGGAACAGCCACTGATTAATGGATCATTTTTTGGCCTTGCTATTTTTTATTTTTTGGCCACTGCCCACGTGTTGTGTTTTAAGCAACATGTTAAGAATAAAAATGTAACAATGGTAATACTTATATTGTATAACATTTAGTAATGCATTATGGACTACATTAATCAATAGTAATAATTAAAAAGTAAATTAAAAGTAGTTAATCCAAAAGTTAGGGAAACATTTTGCTTAAAACCACAAATCTCAACCTCATGGTGACATCAAACTTTAAATAACATTTGAGCCATAAGTAGGGGTAAGAGTGGGATTTGGCAGGTGTGGGAAGTCACAAAATAATTTCTACTGTGAGTTTTAGTAGATTTGTTTTCTTTATAGACAGGCTGTGGTCGGACCTTTGTTTCCTGCTCTTTGTGTATGTAGCCAACTAAAATCTACAGCATATAAACAGATGGTACATGAGCCACTATAAAGGCAGAGTTTGGCAAGTACTAAAGAACATAATCAGCATAAATTCAAATGAATTATAACGCCAACCAAGTCCTGTTACTGAAGCACACCTTTTCACTTATTTTTGAATTTGTTTTGAATGATTTTCTAAATTAACTTTCATTTCAATGGTCAGGGAGACATAAAAAGTGTATATACAAAATATCCAGTCAAATCTGACTAAAGAAAACCCTTAAACCTTTGCTGACTTTGCCCATGGATAAGGATTTAAAAACTTTTTTTCTATTGGAAGTTGTACTTCTATCACCATCTTTGCTGTAGCACAATTTTCCCATAAACTTAATACAGAAACACTGCATTTAAAAAAATTTTTTTGATAGAGCCAGACAGATCCTATATCCGGTCTTTAAATCCAACCGATCCAACCAGTCGCGGCAGATGACTGCCCCTCCTGAGCCTGGTTCCACTGGAGGTTTCTTCCCGTTAAAAGGGAGTTTTTCCTTCCCACCGTCGCCAAGTGCTTGCTCAAAGGGGGTCGTTTTGACTGTTGGGTTTTCTCTGTGTTATTGTAGGGTCTTTACCCACAATACAAAGTGCCTTGAGGTGACTGTTTGTTGTGATTTGGCGCTATATAAATAAAATTTAATTGAATTAAGTCCGACGCTCATTTCCAGGTCCAAATGCTCCTAAATAAACAGCAATGCCATAACCAGTGACTGTTCACTATTAGAGAAGATTGTAACATACCTTGTCTACTGCAGCCATTTTCTCTTCTCTTTCTCATCTGTAAAATGACAGCTGAGTGTGTTTTTTGATTCGGGATCGGTTAAAACAACGAGGGACACAACATTGCAGCATACTGAACAATTCTTCGTCATCACTTGACCACCACTGCAAATTTATTGATATCTGCATGCATGAACACATGACAAGGATGACCGTACTGATGCCTTAACTGTGTCTGTGGCATTACTGGAAAGGACTGAAAGTTTGTAGCATATGAAAAAAGAACTTGCTTGACACTATTTTTATTAAACTGACCATCATATTTAGTTGCTCATCAATAGAAGGTGCCAGAACACCATTCCCAATTGTTCCAGCAACTTTAACCCCTGTCTATAAGTGAGACTATTTATCCATTTGGCACTTTTTTACATAACTCTGGCCTTCTGGTTAGTAGAGTCACCTTTGTGGTCTCGGGAGGGGGGGGGCAACCAGTAAGAAATATCTTAAAAGTCAAACTAGATGTACAATTGAGAGTAGCCTAAAATATGGGTGAGTATCCGTGTTGCCTTTTTTCAAGACAACCTGTGCTTTTAAAGTGTTTTTAAAGATTGCCTGTGCCTGGCATCTACCTTGTTGCCTGTGGTAGCCTTCTGCCAGTTTCTTTAGCTGCAGGCTAGGTGCTATCTCAAGGTACACAGCTCACAGAGAGCTTGAATCTACACCACTGTTGTGTAGATGATGTTATTCCACTCTAACTGCAAATAAAAGGGGGGATTGAAATTTTTGTAATAGTAATAATAATACTACAGTACATCAGCAGTACTACATTATTAAAATTACTGTTTGTTGCAGGCCGTATGGCCAATTATTGTAAAGCTAGTGAACCAGCTGGAGCTTCATTGCTATCTCTGACCTGACACTCAATTAATACTTAATTATTAAAGAACCAGTCTGGGACTTTATAGGCTAGTCTGTTCACCGCTTTGAGGGCAGTGACTTCCAGAGTAGCCAGGAAGTAGATGGGCCACAATTACCTGTACATTGTTTGCTAAATGCTAAAATAGTAATACTAATTATATAAAAGGTTAAATCATCATCAGATGATAGCAAGTGGTTTCAAGTTTGCCTTTTGCTTGCTCTCCATAAGGACTGCTTACTTGCATGCAACCAAAGCCTGGTTGAACATCACCAATAGTTAGTAGAAAAGCTTTCAAAAAAAAAAAAAAAATATGAAATTATACATTAAAGTTTGTGAGTCTCTTCTTTGATCTCTGTTGCTCTTTGATTACAGCTGTATGATTTTTGACTTCAATATTCATTCAAAACTACATTTATGGAGTGCCTAAGACGAGTAGATGCATCACAGTTTGGGCAGTGATTGTGAAAAAGTGTAATATAGTTTATCTGAAAACTTACAGTTTCAGTATTGATTCAAGTTTTGCCCCTAAACATTTTTGTTGGATTTATTTATGTAGTTCCGCCTTGTCGACCTGTCTGTCACTCACATCAGAACAAAAGAAAAAGTTTCACTTCCTATTGCTTCTGACACACAATTTCGAGCTCAGATTGAACTTTGCAATTCTTCTTTAGAGTTACATCAGAAAAGCTTTCAATTAAAGTTTACATTTTCCCCTCCCCAGCTCTCTTCTATATCGTCAAGGATACACAAGATGGTGTTCTTGAACTTGAGTTCAGCCTTCGATAAAGCCATTTCCTTTTTGAGCTGTGAGTCGGTTAATGAATTTCAGAAAGCCCCCTCCATTAAGTGAGTGGGAAGATCATCTGGCATTTGCATAGAGGAATATTAATAGGGGGCCATGGCTTACTTCACAGGAATGTTTTCATTTGAAAATTGGCTCGTCCACTGAGGTGCTTTTGAAAATGGCTGCCAAGCCTCAAATAATCAGGCAGCGGTAAATATTTCATGATGGAGTCATTTTAACATTCCTAAAATCTTTGTCAACTTCATAGCTGATGCCAAAATAATGAAATCACTGCTTCGTAAGCAGTAAATAATATCTTAACTCTTTACAGTGACTAATAATGAATGATCCTCCCCTCTGCTGTGTGTTTGAATAGACTATTAAACTGTCAGGGAGTATCTTGGTATGAAGTGTGCTATTGTAGCATGCTGTAAATGAATTTTGGTAGACATGCCAATATCTGCCTCAGTATAGCTCCTCTGGCTCTCATATGAGGTATAAACAACAGCTGTGTGAAATAAATTGAACATTTGATGCAAGTAATTGTGGGCATAAACCTACTTATGTTGCTACATTTGACTCAGCTGCATTTCCTGTGGAAGTGCCAGCCAAGTTCTTCTGGACATGTGCACAACCTGACAGCTTGAAGAGGCTTTGGGCAAATAACCAAAGTTGATTTAGAGTATTCACTTTCTGTGCAAGTTCCCCTTTTTTAATGTGAGCTTGTGCAGTGAGATCCCTCCACTCTTCCAAAAAGCATTCAAAATGTTCACTTTTATCTATTTATCTATTTTTCTTCTCTTTTATTTTTACTTTCAGTAACTCACATCTCTGTAAAGACAAGTGTTCTTTTTCACTTTAAAGATTCAACCCAGAGCAGTGGCTATGTTACTGGAGTCATTCTATAACCATATAACACACTCCCTTATACCCATCGTATGTTTAGATATTCACAGCATAATGTAAAAGAAGGAGATTGCCTGCATGCAGCACCCATCCAATTACTGTCTGAGATGCTAAAGGCTGCCACATGATGGACAGCTCAGCAGTCTGGCAGCAAAGGATCTAAAGCTTTGAGTGGGATGTACAGACGGGAGTCAAAGAAAATTGATTTAGATGCCGAGGCAGAGCGAGTCAGGTGCAGTGGAAGCATGTTGAATTATCTTCAAACAGGAATAGTCACTGATGATGAACAAATCAGTGACACATGCCTCTGGGTGCATCAGCCATGTGTGGTATGAGTCACAGAGGAAGTTTGATATGTTCAGCGTGGGAAATAACGTAGAAAGAGTATTCCCCCTTTGCTCCTGTTCTTCGCTAGCAGGGAAAAAAAAGGATGCCACTAAGGGCCTTCTTTTCCAGGACAATTTCAAAGAGGAGACAGTTGGTGGCTGTTGGCACTGCCGTGTTAGTGTTGCCCCTTCCAAAAACATGGCAGAAATATTCATTCCGGGCCTGTTGTGAATTTCCTGCTAAACCCACTCTCAACATCAAACACTTTTCTTGGACAATGATCAAAGAAATTCATCGCTGAGGAATAATTTTAGATGCTAAATATACAAATTAGGTGGAGGATGGCCCTTAGAATGCGCTGCGTGATCGCAAAACAACAAGGACAACAAGTACTGTTAATAGTGAACTCTGAAAAACAGGCCCAGCATTGAATTACAGAGTAGCAGGATTGGACTTTTGGCAAGAAAAAGTAGCAGCAGTGATTCAGAACGTCAGTGGTAGATATGCTGAAATCCACCATTTACGCACAAGCAGGAGCCTCATTTGCACTTCTCATTTCGAGTGGCTTATATCCACATCAAATTCAGATGAGAGTCCAGATGCTTTCACCACAAGCTGCAGCTTATTGTTTTCACCTTGTGACTGTGTGTAGGAGGAACTACACAATGCACGAAGTCTTACTGCCGCTCCAGGCTCAGTTAGATTTACACTCAGTGGCTAGAGGATTCTTGCCAAGCCAACGCAAATTAAAAAAAATCCCTTCTTGAAATTGTTTGAGACAAGGCGAGTGCACAAACACGCCAAACGGATTAGACATTTTGTCAACTGATTCCCACGCGAATATGTACTTTTGTGTGGACTGGGCGCCCTAATTATAGAGCTAAACAAACCCAGGTTACCCATGGATAATTTAGTTCTCTTCGACTGAGCCAGAGCGGGCAGCCACAGGAAACGGCAAAGGGACCAGCAGCTGTATTGTCTGGGGCCACTGAAGTTACAGAATATGGAATCTGAGACCTCCCAGTGACATGTAAACCTATTTTGAGATAGAAAAAGAAGAAAATTACTGAGATCTCGAGCTTTAGAAAAGTTTTCTGTGAGAGAGCCCCTGATTTAAAAAAAAACAAAAAACATAGCTACAGACCTACCTGACAAAGTTAAACATAACACGATCTTTGTAAAGACTTGTTAGGAATGGCCTAAACTTGAGAAGCTGTCAGGTTTGATTATCCAGTTAATATGGCTTTTAAATGGGTTATATTTAGAATTGTAACAAAAAGGGGAGAGACACAATAGTGTGCAACTCATTTGTGCTTAAATTCCATGCAAAGACTCTGACAAAAATGTGCGTTTGTGAAGCGAAAAGATAAGCTTTAGGAGAGCGGGTGGGCAAGTCAAAGACGACGAGGTTTGATGCATTTAAAAGGCGGGCTGTGTCAGCAATACCTAACTGAACCAAGTGACACAACCAC
>JAMQGT020007877.1:0-10334 GCA_024447675.2 Pterophyllum scalare
TATGTTTTTAGTCTACTTGGTTCAGTTGAGTATTGTTTTACTTAATAAGAGTGGAGCCTCTCTCTTGCTTCATATGCTGTAACGTATGTGGTACGTATGCCATTGCTAAAGAACTGTCAAGCAGCAATCACATTAAGTTGGATTCACTCTCTTGGTTCCAACTGCTACTGCAACAGCTGAGCAGGGACTGACCTCACTTAGTCATAGCTGTAGGTGTTTGAAAGTTATCCACTGTCATACAATGAATATGCGCCGCTTCTAAATAAATAATTCATTATTCAGTCACAAGTTTAGCTCATATCAGTGGAGAATTTGAGATTAATTTTGACTGCTTTTGTTGGAGTTTTAAAATACTAACTTTTTTCAAACAGTGGAAAAGAAGTGAAAGGTCAAATTTCATGTCATTGGTTGTGTAAAAAAATCTTAAAAATGTAAGAGACTGAGAGAAGAATAAGAGTACTATTTCACTAACAACCCAGAGGAGAAAATCTAAACTCTTTTTTGGTGTTTGGAACTGTTTCACACAGTCCTCTAACAATTATATATCTAGAAGAATACATATTTTATCTCTGTCTATTGGGCAGTTTAAGCCTGCCTTTATGGACTCATCCATTTTAGCTGTGACAACAGAATTTTTCTGCTTTGCTGTGCAGATCAAGAATTTTATTTTTGTTCTGAATAAGTAGAACTAATGTTCAAATAATTGGTAGCTTGAATTGAATGAAATAAACAAACAATAAAGGAGACTGAAGCACCCAGAGTTCTTTGCTTGAGTGAAAGCTAATATTTTTGAAGCCCATCATCCAGCTGGCTCTTATGAATGAATGTATGAAGGCTATCTTTTGACCTCACCACCCACAGAAGAAGGGACAAAAAGAAAAGCTCAGGCAGAGAGAGAAATATAAATAACAATGGCCCAGTGATGGAAATAAAGCAGACACATTGCTTTAAATGCAGCTGTGTGTACTGTAACAATTCTATGCTAAATGTAACATCTAATATCTGGGAAAATTCCTAGTTTTGCATTCATTCAAATCAAAATGAATGCCAATTATGGAATTTAACCCCTTTAGAAAAAGAAAATCCTTGGGAACAACTGTATACATGCAAATTTTTTAACTGTGCCTAAAAAGTGAGAATTTGTTCAAAGAAAGCTGGACTCACAAAAGTCCTAATGCTAGCACACTACCATGTTCACTGGTGAACAGGTCGTACACTGCTGTATGTTGTCAAAAGTATTCACTCACCTATCCAATCACTGAATTCAGGTGTTCCAAACACTTCTATGGCCACAGGTGTATAAAACCAAACATCTAGGCATGCAGACTGCTTCTACCAGCATTTGTGAAAGAATGGGTCGCTCTCACGAGCTCAGTGAATTCCAGCATGGTACCGTGATAGGATACCATCTGTGTAACAAGCCCAGCTGTAAAATTTCCTCACTACTAAATATTCCACAATCAACTGTTGGTATTATAACAAAGTGGAAGTGATTAAGAATGACAACAACTCAGCCATGAAGTGGTAGACCATGTCAGATGACAGAGCAGTGTCAGCGGTTGCTGAGGTGCATAACGCGCAGAGGTTACCAACTTTATGGAGACTCAATCACTACAGACCTCAAGAAGCTTAGCTCAAGAACAGTGTGTAGAGAGCGTCATGGAATGGATTTCCATGGTCGAGCAGCTGTATCCAAGCCTTATGCCATCAAGCATAAGCTCAGGAGTTGGGCTCGTCCGCTTAGTTCCAGTGACATGAACTCTTAATGCTTCAGCATACCAAGACATTTTGGACAATTTCATGCTTCCAACTTTGTGGGAATAATTTGGGGATGGCCCCTTCATGTTCCCACATGACTGTGCCCCAATGCACAAAGCAAGGCCTATAATGACATGGATGAGTGAGTTTGGTTTGGAAGAACTTGATGGCCTGCACATCCGACTGACCTGTGCCTGACCTCACAAATGTGCTTCTGTAAGAATGGTCAAAAATTCTTATAAACACACCCTTAATCCTTGTGGAAAACCTTCCCTGAAGATTTGAAGCTGCAAAAGCTGGTCTGACATCACATTAAACCTATGGATTAAGATTGGGATGTCAGTCAAGTTTATATGTGTCTAAAGGCAGATGAGTGTATGTGGAAAATTTGAAACATTACTGTTCACTAAGTGATGACCATTTTCGTTCATGACACATGGGGCAATTTTATATTATGGAGGTTTGCAGTATGCACATGTATCATTGTGTGAAATAAGGGGGGGGCATAGAGGTTGCCAGAATGATGCAGCATTTCATTAACATCTGTGATCTGGTGGTGTCATAGTGATTCAGGAAAGCTGAGAGAAGGGTAGGGTCTACAACAAAAGGGCACTGAAATAAACATAAGGTCTACACATGGTGAGGGCAAAGAAATGCAAGCACTCAGCAGAAATCTATCCACCCTTCCTTTTTTAACTGAATCATCTCATACTGAGGGGTCAGAATGAAATGTTAACCACTGGTTTGGCGAAAGCATGTTTTAGGAACTCACTTATTGCTTCTCTGTCTTCGTCTTTGCGGAGGAACTGGTTCACTGAACTCTAAAGTCGAGGCTCTGCATATGAAATCCTGAAGGGTCATTTGACCTTTCAGATCAGAAGCTGCAGAATCTATAGGGCATAGAAAACTTCCAAACAAATGTTATTTGCTCAAGGAGGTAAATGAAGAGGTGGTTGTAGTTTTGCTTTTATGATAAGTTTTTCCATAAAATCAATAAATGCTGTAGATGGGACTTACTACAAAGTTTGGAGTGTTAACTAAATAAACAACAAAACATTCTGTTTTCTCTGCCTTTCTCTTTTGGAATTCCTCCTTTTCTCACTCTCACAGAAATTCAATATTACCATGTTTCTCCTGATGTCTAATTGCACTCTGGCCATGCCATCTGGCTGTTTACTTGTATCAAAGATAGATGTTAAGATTGCAGAGATTGTCAATACCTGCAGCAGAAACACAGAATTTGTATGTGTGTGCATGTATGACCCAGATTACATTATTCGGCCTTGCTCTCTATCAGTGTATAGCTACAGAGTCACTACTGCCACCCTGCCAGCATGCTGGTGTGCCAGGTCCCTACAGGCATCTTTGGGATCAGGTGGCAGGTTCATAACATACGGCAACAACATGACCTTGTCCTGGATGGGCCCGCTTGAGCCCAGTGACAGGGGCAACAGGGGCCAATGGGGTGAGTGAGAGTGGAGAAAAATGAGACACCAGATGGATATGTTAATGTATTTGGCATGCTGTAATCTGCTACTATTCCTCTCCCTCTCTCTCTTGCTCGCTGAATCGCTTGCTCAATTTGTCAATGAGCACACACAGCATAAAATGTCATTCTTAAAGCTTCAGAAAGAAGCAGATGACTGGGCTCCCTCTATCACCAGCCAGCCAGAGCTGTAGCCACACATAATCAAGTTTGTGGCACAGACCCACTTAATTTGTGCCCTCTTCAATTACAGTAGCCTGTAATTTACAGAAAAAAGCAAATACATAAGAGGGACTTCAGCACAGTAATTAAAATGGAGATCCAATCAAATGTCAGCCAATCTATTCAATACAGTAATGATGAGTACAGATGGTGCATTTGAAGGGGTAGTTTTTAGCAGTTTTTTCTTTCTTTTTCATGGAGCCTGAGCTAAACATCTCAACATTTGACTCTTTGGCATTGACTGACAACCTTTAAAGTAGCATGAACTGATGTTTTTTGTTTTTGAAAATCTTGTTTTCTGCTATAAAACGACTGCACACACATGGGAGCAACTATGATCAGTATGTATAGAAGATCAAAGTATTTCTCATTTTTACATAGTATATTGTGCTTTTTATCCAATTACTTTAGGACAATTAAGTCACTTGTTTGTGTGACTAAGTGTTTAGTTTTTTGGACTTTTTTTTGCAATGAGATGAGGAACTTTTAAATAGAGATATAACTGATTTATGCACTCTGTCTGAAAGTGCTGCTCAAATGAATCTCCCAAGACTATGAATGAAGTTATATTGATTTGACTGGAAATGGGGGGGGAGATAAATTAATCATCATCTGGAAGTTTATATTCAGAATGAGTCACATCTCATGATTCTTATGAAGAGTAATAAGAAACACTCACTTAAGTATGTACAAAATATTCAAAGGCAGTGGTAACCAAAATGGTAGTCAAAATGATGAACAGTTTAAATTTTCATTTATAAACATGCTCCTTTGGGGTTCAATCAGTAAGCAGAACTTTGCGTTCTTGGTTCTTTTCATAAGCTGCTGGAAGTGATTCGCTCGTTGAGCATTGCTTTGAAACTGCCAGCTGGTGGCCAGTGGACATTCCAGGCTCCTGTTGCCTAGGTGACCCTCTAATTTATTTACTAGCAGATTATATGTCAATCAGCAATATTCTTCAGTCTCTTCAGTTGCTTGTCTGGAAGTTTATCATGGGTCCTGCCCACTTTGCAACAAATGCAGTTATTTCACCCATAGTAGCTTGAAGTTGCCAAATATCATTCATTTTCTATGGTTTCTGCTCACCAGGTAACTGAGAATTGCTTCCTGTGTGTACACAGCTTCACTGTGTTCTTCTCACATCAAGTAGTGGGTCTGGTCTGATTTGCTGTAATACTATTAGTAAGTTGGTTCCTGATTTGTCACTAAGTTTTAGTTTCTGGGTGTCCTATGTCACTGATTGCTATATAATATAGTTAATACTTGTCAGGAGCTATACATGACCCCCTATTACAATTGAGAAATTAAGAAACAGAAAGATAGGCAATTTCTGTAATATGTAATATGCATCTATGGCCTCATTGCATAGCTGCCTAAGTCATATTTTGGCCAAAGTGAGATATATCCCTAACTCTACTTTGCGAACACTGTAGAGCCATTTAGGCAGATATCTCATTTTGGCCAAAATATGATATAGGCAATTATAGTATGAGGCTAAAAATATGTAACATGTAATTCAAAACAGTCTGTCACATCATTGTGGAGGAATTTTGACCCACTCTTCTTTACAACCTTGTTTCAGTTTATTGAGGTTTGTGGACATTCATTTACACACAGGTCTCTTAAGGTCCCACCACAGCATTTCAATCAGGTTGAGGTCTGAACTTTGACTGGGCCAGTGCAGCGCCTGGATTCTTTTCTCTTTCAGAGATTCTGTGGTAGATTTGCTACTGTGCTTGGGATAGTTGTCCCGTTGAATGACTCAGTTTTGGCCAAGCCTTAACTGTCAGATGGATGACATCATTTTTGACTCTAGAATACTTTGATATACAGAGGAGTTCATGGTCAACTCAATGACAGTAAGGTGTCCAAGTCCTGTGGCTGCAAAACTCAAAAGCTCAAATCCCCAACCCTCCACCTCCGTGTTTGACAGCTGGTATGGTATAATGGTTTGAGCTGATATGCTGTTTGTTTTTTGCCAAATATGACACTGTGCATTATGGTCAAACATTTCGACTTTGGTCTCATCTGTCTAAAGGATATTCTTCCATAAGTCTCACAGTTTGTTCAGATGCAACTTTGTAAACCTAAGCTATGCTGCCATGTTCTTTTTAGAGAGAGGCTGTTCAGTGTTTTTTGGCAGTGCTGTCAATTGAACCACCTTTAGCTGTGCCAAATAACATTAAAAATTAAGATCAAAATGGCAGCGTGCATGGCACCCTCGGTACTCTGCTTTTTGGTACTTTTTCTGTAGTCTTTTTCTCTTCAGTTTTCAGCTCTCCCGCATTGTTCACATATAGCAGAGAGGAAATTTTACACATCCATCAATCACGTTATCAAACTTTTTCACCATCTCTCATCCATCTGGAGAGTTTTGCAGAAGTCTTAGTTGGAGGAGCAGCAGCTCTCAATGGGATCAGCAGGAGATGCCAATGAAGGAAGAGAGCTGTAATACTTGTTAAACTCCGTCAGCAGGGATTCCGATCTGCGCTCACTTCACTTCACCTGGTGAATGTCCGATCTCTTGCCAGTAAGATGGATGAACTGCTGCTACTCAATAGATTAAATACAGACTTTTCCAGATCTGCTGCCCTGTGATTCACCAAAACCTGGCTAGGTGAACATGTCCCTGACAACTCATTATATCTCCTGGGCTTCCAATTTCTTAGAGCAGACCAACACACAAAGCCTTCTGGAAAAGCAAGGGGAGGCAGACTGTTTCTATATAAACAACACCTTGACTGCCCTGGGATATACTAGGGTCCTATTTGTGGACTTCATTTTGGCATTCAATGCCATCATCCCTGAAGTCTTCCACTTCAAACTCAGCCAGCTCACTGTTCCAGCCATCCGTCAGTGGGTCACAAAGTTTCTGACAGACAGGAAGCAGCAGGTTAGACTAGGGAGAATCACATCCAGCACCTGGAAAATTACCACTGTTGTCCCCCCTTTTGTGCCTCAAAAGACCCATCTGTTAAAATTTTAAAGTTTGTAGATGACATGACAGACAACTGACTCATCAAGGGCAGTGATGAATCTTCATACAGACTTGGGTTGAACAGCTGGCCCCATGGTGTACTCAGAACAATCTGGAGCTGAATATGCTCAAAACTGTCGTGTTAACCATGTCCTTACTCAACAGCACTGTGTCTGCTATGGAAACCTTTAGCTTTCTGGGTTCCACAATCTCCCAGGATCTAAAGTGGTCATCCAATATAAACACAATCATCAAAAAGGCCCGGCAGAGGATGTACTTCTTGTGCCCGCTCAGGAAGTTCAACCTGCTTCAGGAGCTGTTGATTTCTACACTGCAAAGAGTACTGTGCGCCAAAACAAGTGGACATCTGTACAGTTTCTTCGCACAGGCAATCGATCTGATCAACATTTCAAACACTCATATAGTGTCTGTACATAATAAAACATCCATCATACTTGCTGTTGAATCAAAGCATGCTGTATATACTGCTTTGCTTTGTTGTGTGTGTGTGTGTGTGTGATATATATATATATATATATATATATATATATATATATATTCACATTTACAGACAGCTGACAAATTAAAGGAAACACTAAACTATGTCAAGTATCTCAGCTGCTGGACACTTAATAGTCTCTGAAACATGGCTGTATGGAAAGAACAACATTCTGGAAAACCGATTTTCTCTCATTTGATGTTTTCATGATGTTGTAGAGTGCTAAGACTAACATGTTAGACTATAGTATATGGATGTAGCCACTGTTATCCTTGAAAAGACCACCCACATCAGGGCAGAAATGTTTCATCATTAAAGATGATCACTCTCAATATCTTTGTGAATAATAATTTGCATGAAGAAGAGAACTCAAATTCACACCAGCAAAATGCCCCTTACAGCATAAGAGAGAAACTGGATCTCATCACTGTAGCAGTCAGGTGTTCAAGGTTTCAGGATTTATTCATCATCTGTATGCTGTTGAACTGAATCTACCCTATGGCTAATGAAACTATTTCGAAGCTTATGTCATTATATCCCAAAATGCATGGTTGTCAATCTAACCATGAGTGTATTTTTCTTGACTCAGAGATTTTTGACTCCTCTGGAGATAAATTATGTTCTGCCAACAACGTCATGATGCGATATTCCTTTATGTCCTTAATCGCATTGGTACAGCTTGTGCATCTGGCATTTAACAGCAGAGGTTATGAGTCAGTTGTTGACTAAGGTTTATGACTGCGAGAAACAGTAACTATTTAGAGCAGAGGTTTAATCAAAATTTTTTCACCTTCCAAAGGTGGGACAGTCTAACTACTGAGCCTTCCGTCTGCTTGTGTAGGCAGCCCCGTCTGTTTGTGCTTTCCAGTGAGGCAGTGTATGGAGATTGCCTCAGGTTGTTTGCAAAGGGGTGGGTGTGTTGAAAGACTGCTGAGAACCCTCTTGAGTAAATATCAACTGTGTTTGATTTTGAACTGTAATGTTGCCTAAAGGAAGGGTTTTCAAGCGTGTACACGTCTTTATTTTCAAGCAGGATAGTGGATAGTTCTTAAAGCTCCCTTAAATGGAAGCTGGACAAGACAGTAACTCCAGTGTACATAATCAATACAAACAATGAACTGTCAGGTTATCCCAGATTGATGCAAATTTGGCTGAAGGCAGTCCTCATGTGTAAATATGTGGTGTACAGAATTATGAGTGGTATCAACCAAAAACCATGTTTTTCCAACTGAAAAAAAAAATCACGAAATATTGATTTTTGTGAAAATAACAAATTTACTAGCAGATTGCTGTTTAGCTAGGTACCAGACTGTGTATTGGTACAGAACTTTATGGCAAATTGCCTGTATGCTTGTTTGAAAGAAAATGTGATCAAGCAATTTTCCTTAGTGTGAAAATATTGTATCTGCAGGCATTTTTTAAAATTACTATATGAACACAAAAGCATGCCTGGGCCTTAATTAATTTTCTTTTCAATAATTAAATAGTTGTTTGATCTTTGGTTGCCACAACCTGTACGTCATAGTAAAATATTATTTTTCCCTCTAGCACTGCTAAACAGAAAATAGACATTACATTACATTGCACTCAATCCAATGAGTAAAATGTATTAAATACCTACTCAGTGTCAGTTATTTGTATGGTGAGTTTACCATTTTTACAGCCCAGTTGTTCAAAACCCAGCAATAACATGTCAGCTGTCAGACACTTTCAGTCAGAGAAAACAGCATGCAACAAGGTTTGCACCTTCCAACCAATCAATAAATGGAATAACTGCCACTTAGGCCATTATATCATCCTTTTTTCAGCTCTGGAGTAATGAACTGTAATAGAGAAATGATAATAATGATGATAGTCATAATTAGTGGGATAATAACCAGGCAATCACTGGGTGTTGAAACGGGAGACATTAACTGTGATCTATGATTGATCTTTTGCAAGGCCGGCAGCTTGATAATCGAGCAGGAATTCTGTGGAATGGGTTGATGTAGAGAGTATCTGTTGAGTATTAAGCATCTAATAAGTGTTCTTTAATTTATTTAATTTTTTTTTATTATGCTCCAGAAGCAGATGTATAATCAGCTTGAATTCATGTTTGACAGCAAATTATTGGCTGTATTTCCCCCTTCTTGATGGTAACAATACTCTAAAACCCAACCTTGATAACTGTGTAATGCAATTCAGCACATTTTCTCAAGTGTAGTACCTAAGTTAAATTTGAGGCAATAAATTTGAGGTACACTTCCACTCCTCATGTTAGTGACAAATACTGGACCTGTATCATGTAATATCATGTATCATGTACTGCATCATGCACTTTAGCTTCATAATACTGATATCACAATAAGAAATTATGTTTTTAACACGTTTAAATAAAAGCTAACAGTGCTTTTGCTGTCAACACTAACCAAGAAGAAAAATCCTTCAGTATTAACCAAATACTTAAAGGTAAACTAAAAAAAAACAAAAAAAACAGAGCAGCATTGTCCATTCCTGAAATTCTTGGTGTTTCCTTATTCTGAGTGAGGTTTGTCCAGTGTAAATCCAGTAAATAACCAATACACTATCGCCTGAGACCTATATGCTTGTCTGCACATACAGACAAAGGCCTGCATGTATGTGCAGGCCTTTGTCTGTATATTATGGTGTGCATTTGAGCCCCCTCTTGAGGGTGCACTCTTGTTTGTCTGAACACTGGAACACTGCATTGGGTGTGTGTGTGAGATGGAAGTTGATTTTGTGGTAAGCCTTGGAGACAGTGAAGACTGTCATCAATATTGTGCTTCCTTTTCCTCTGAGCTTCGGGGGATGTATCAACATATGTGTGTGTGTGTGTGTGTGTGTGTGTGTGTGTGTGAGAGCAAGACCATGAGTCTGTGAGGCCTTTGTAGACAGCCCCAATTTGACAAAGGCAGCATGAGACTTGCCTGCATGCTGTCAACGAGTTCTAACAAAAGCCAAATTGTAACAGGAGGATCCTGTCTCTGCCATGATAACAGCTTCAACAATGTGGAACCTTGAGCCCTGATCAGGAGAAATGAGTAGGACAGTCTTTCTATGGTTTAGCTTCATTTGCTTCATTTCTCAGATGATACCAATGACACCCCAAAACAACCTTGAGCTGTGACAATTCTACTGAGTGCCTCAAAAGGATTTGGAAAGAGCCGTTAGCTTATAAAATATAGTATGCTGGCTTTTAAGATGTGTTGGGAAAGGAATCTGCTCGAACAGGGTCCATAGGCACAGGGGTGCAGAATTGGAAAAGGACAAGGAAAGTTAAAATATAAACATTGTGGTTTCATAAAACAATACTATTCAAATTTCACTCAAAGACACTGAGATAAACAGGCTTGTATCAGCAATACTGAACTGAACCAAGCCCACATAACACA
>JAMQGT020007878.1:0-17363 GCA_024447675.2 Pterophyllum scalare
GTTACTTTTTCACAGAGCCAGGTAAGTTTGGATAATGTTTTTTTTCCTTTTAATAAATAAAATCATCATTTAAAACTGCATTTTCTATTTACTCGGGTTATCGTTGTCTATTCATTATTGTTCGAAAATCTGAAACATTTAAGTTTGACAAATATGCAAAAACCTAAGAAGGCAGGAAGGGGACAAATACTTTCTCACAGCATCATATATACCTTAAAATAAATTATTTCTAAATATTGCCTGTTTATTGTGACACTCTGTGCTAAACTACATGATATTCTGCACAAATAATTGTTGCAGGAGCATTCATTCCTTATTCATAAGCCCTCACTTTGGGGTAACATGTATTATTCAGTGGGAACATTTCTGTCTAAAAGTTTGACTTTTAGGCTTTTTGTACTGTTTCTGAAGTGAAGATATAATGCTTGGAATGAGGTTGAGCATATTACCCACTATATTTGGACTTGAGGTGCCCTGAAGTCAATCTGTGATTTCATGAACAAAAGCAAACTGAGCCAGCTTTAAAAAGAAATGTGACAAATCCCTCTCAGGCGCTTGCAACAAACTACTACAAATTTATATGCAAGTGTACCAAAGACATTAGGTGCTGTATGTGGGATATTACAAATTTATGCACAGTTACTCCATGCAATCATCGCAGAGATTTTTGGAAGAGCTGGAACAAACAGATGGTAGTGCGTAAAGATCCGGGTGGTTTTACTTTTAAATCCTTAAAGTTCTTTACAGGAACACAAAAAGAGAGAAGTGGGTGTTAAGGGGTTTGAGACAAGGATCACGTCAAGTATTTGTTGTTTTTCTGTCTGCTGAAATTTGCATAAAGTTCACCAGTAAATAGAAAACAAATTATTATATTATTTATTACTGCAGTTTGCACTACTCTCATGCACAATCTCAGTCTTATTTTTTTACTCCTTTTTTTTTTTTAACTTAAACTCTTTATATTACTGTTGTATTTATAAAAGTTTTGCATCCGTGAGAGTTTTGCTATGTCGTTTATTTGCTCTGTTGTTTATTGTAGACTGTACTATTTTATTCTTTATCCTGCTGCAACGCAATAATTTCCCTTTATGCAGCATGTCTCATTCACCCACATTCATACAAGCACTTTCTATCACACGATGATACGCATCGGGAGCAGCTCGGGGTTCAGGGGTTCAGTGTCTTGTCCAAGGACTCTTTGGCACGGAGACTGGAGCAGCCATCAAACCACCCACTTCCCGATTCATAGATGACCTGCTCTAACTCCTGAGTTACAGTCACCCCGTAATGTAATTTAACAAAAAGGGGGAAAAGGAGAAAGAAAGGAAAAAAAGCGTCAAATAAAAACAAGAAATGAGAGAGGGGGGGTGCTTTTATTTTGAAAGTATGATTTTGAAAATGATTTACTGCTTCCGCCTGGCTCGGCCACAGATCTTTGTAGGAGCCAACGGACCCGCTCGGATCCAGCCGTCTTGCGGCTTTCTTCTCCTGTGGCAGTTCTCCGGTTCTCCGGCCTTATGTCCGACCTACCTCAGCTTCTGAAACCTGTTTGACAAATGTTTCACCCGTGTGCGGAGGAGGAGAGAGACACCAGCTTTATTCAAACATGTGGGTCTTTCCTGAATTTTCAGAGTGTGTGTGTATGTGTGTGTGTGTGTGTGTGTGTGTGTGTGTGTGTAACCAGTTAGCTGCCGCAGACTGCTAACTGGGCACCGACATGAGACATCGTTTCCCGTCCCCGCTCTGCTGACTCTGCTGTGGAGAGGACCACCTAACGAAAGGTCGCTCTGGGGGTTGGATTGCATGTAATTGTATCTGTGTTACAGCCTCGAACTGATTTTTGTAGCCAGTGAAATATTCTCGATCATTTTTAAATCCGTTTTGTCCACAGCTGAAGGCCAGCGAGGTGCTCTGGCATTTTAGCACAGTTTTCGCTGATAAAACAGTGGAGCTATAAACAGCAGATTAAAACACGGACTTTTCTAGTCAGTTGCGAGCTTTGTCTCATGCTGTGGAAAACAAGAAAGCTCAGTTTTCCTGGGGCGTTTCTTTTGTAACTCGCTGTTTCTCGGTTTTTAAGTTTATAAGGAGCTTATTCTTCATCGCATTTTTATTATCAGTGTTATTGTCACAGTACCCATGTAAAAGCTGTTGTGATTATGTCAGTGTAATATCTTTTAGAGCATTGCTGTAGTCCTTTCTGACCAGGAAAAGTATATATATATATATATATATATATATATATATATATATATATATATATATGTATAAACTGTGAACTTAAAACTGGTTACAGGGATACATTTATAATAACATCCGCATATGTCTTTATAAAGTAGTTTTAAATGGTTCTTGTCTCAGACCCCTCAGTACAGTGAACATGTGTGTGTGAGCATGACATCATTGGTGTACATGTTTGTGAGTCAGCACCGGTTAGCCCCTGTCCTCTCCATCCTTTGATTTGATAACCCAGGGTTGGGCAGCTTGAGCTGAGATCGGAAGCTGTGATAATTCTGTTTGTACAAAAGGCTCTCAAGAATGAGCTCAAGTTTAAACAAATCACCAAATGTTAAAACTTTAAGACTAAATTTATTTTACAGAAGGTTCACACTTTTGCCCCTGTCCCACGCAGTAGTATTGTGGTTGATGACATCTTTAAAGTGCAAATAAAATAGTGGATTGTGTCTATAGAAAACAGTCACTGCTGCTATGTGATCTAGTCTGTAAATTAATTATTCTTGGCTGCTTAATTTTGACTTTTATCAAAATTAACTAAACACGTATTAATTAAGGCGTTATTGCCATATGCTGCTGGGAATTACTGGGAAAAAAAATGTCCAGTGCTGCAGGAATCCTACTTTGAAAAGCTAGAATCAAAATAAAGTAGGATCACTCTTTTCATTACCTTCTCAGCTGATGCGTTATTTCTACCGTACAGTGTCCGAATATGGTGTAAAATGCTGATTCCAATATCTTAAAATTGACATTTAAGTTGCGTGAAGCAACAAGCACAGACTGGATGCTGTTGACACAACACCAAAATCTGTATAGCTTCAACAACTGGTGAACGGATCCAAGGCGTGTTCTTCCTTACTCATTCTTGCTGTATCGCGCACGATAGCAGGATGTAGTAGATGTTAGTAAAGTGATGCTCTCTGTTGCGTTGGAGGTCCTGTAAATGTTTGTAGCACTTAGATGGAAATTTGTGAAGTTGTTGCCAGGGGAATATTGAGAGATGTTTCAAACACAAAGGAGTGTGTAGAGAGGATCAGTCTAAGTGATTGTAATAAAAGTTCCAGCTTAAGTGCTGGCAATGCTGGTGTCCATCCGCACATGCACCAGTGCAAGAAAAAGTCTATAGACCTTTCCGAATTATCCGTATTTTTAAATTAATTGCTTGTGATGCGGTCTTCATCTAAGTTACAGTAATAGGCAAACATTCTCCAAACCAGTAACGCATGGAGTAATCAGTCACAGTTATGGCTGAATTTACAACACTGTGCATAAGTCTTGAATCACCCCTCATTTCTTTAGGGGTGGCTCTTTGCTGTTGTGGTTGGTTGGTTTAAGCCAGGTGATGCGACAGTGTCCCGTTGGCTCACCCGGCCTATACTAAGCTTCAGCTCATAGAATGCTGATATGAACTTTGAATTCAATGTTTTCCTCAAAGAGTTCTGAAGTCCCAAAACATTCCCAACCCACAATGCTGCCTCCACACTGCTTCACTGTTTGGATTAGGGATGGGCATTTTTAAGTAAAAATAATACTCTTCAAAGATCTCCCTCCACCCCCAAACTGCTCTCTGATGACTGTTGCATAGTTGTGGCAGACTTGTGATATGCTAGCTTTGCCTAATAAATTTTTAAGGAGCTCTATTTTAAGCTTTTTGGCTTTGCATGCTTCTCCTGTTTGTGCACTAGCATCTAATCTCCAGGATCCACGGACACTTTAACCAGTGCTTGTTAGTTAGCAGCATGTTCTTCTATTTTTGTTGTTTAATGGTGGCTGGCAAACAGCTTTAACCACTTTCCGGGGGTAGTAGTGCATTATGTCCGTACAAGCACTAGTAAAAACAAGGGAATTATATATTTTAAGAGATAAACTATCAGCTCTTTTTATTACTACTTGAATATTGAAAAACCATGGGACCCTAAATCAACCCTAGTTGGGATGAGCTGTTGGCGTTGGTGTGCAGTGCCTTTTTCCCTTCAAGCATGAGGTTGTGTATCTTTGCCAACTTCTGTTACTTCTGTCTACAGAAAGTTGTTCCCAAAGGTGCCATGTGGACATTTATTTGGGCTTTTGCAAATTTGGGACACGCTATATGTCTTTAACAGCATTCTTACTCAGTGTTTTTCTCATAGTGGACACATAACAAAGATCTATTTGGGTTCTTTCTCATCTCTTTTAGGATTGCATGCTGTGCTCTTGGTGTGATCTTTGCAGTATGCCTAGTCCTGTCCTGAATTCCCTGCATTTGAAGATGGGTTATCTAATTGTAGATTGATAATCACCATAGTCTTTAGAAGTGCTTTGGTTGCGTTTTTTCTTCTAAGATCCTTATAAAGTTGTTGTGATTGAGGTCTGAGGCTCTTTGATATTATTTTAAAGGAAAATTCAGTTTATACTGTAAAGAGTCACATCCATTTGTTCTGTCACAAAACAAATGGACACTAGTGTCCTTGAGGGAAATTATTGCTGGCTCTGTAATGCATTGGCCGTTGCAGTGGCCAGGTTCACCTGCACTTCTCTTGACCCATGTAGCAGAGCTTCATCGACAAGGATTGCCTGCACAAAGGCAGCTCTGTCTGAGAAAGAAATTCAGAAGAAATGTACTGGGGTGAGACTGCAAACAGGAAACCTAGAACACAGTCACAATATTATCCTGTCTTGGCCTTTTCATTTTACACCAGGGATAGTGAGAGGAAGTTCTTCGGTTCCTCAGGAATAGTCCTTGGTTGAAATTATTAGAGGGATTATATTGGAAAATTTTAGAGTGTGTTTTATAGATAAGGTAAACTGCTTGCAGACTGGTGTTTATTTTCCTGTGCCAGGATGAAGTGAAACAAACCTCGGATGTTCGTTTGAACTAAAGATATTAGTGGCACATTGTGACCTAACCGGATCATCTTTTACGACTTCTAGGATTATTTCAGACCCTGGCTTGAAGCTCCTGGAAGAACTTGACAATTAGTTTGCATTACTTGGAACCTTATATGAGTTTATTAGTGCAGTCGTGATCTAAGCGACACACCAATTACTTAAAGACAGGAAACTGAAAGCATGCAGTGGTTTTATTGTACTGCAGAGCTTGAATTTCAGCGTGTCACGTTGCAAACGTAAATGTTTTTTGGGCACGTAAAAAAAAAATCTTGTGGCACAGGGAAGTGGAAAACTGTACCGGAGTCAAAGAGAGCCTGTTGTTGAATAACTTCAAATTGGAATAACTGGTTACAATTAAGGGTACTGTGGTAGCTGTTGGGGTCTCAGTGTGGTGTAATTTCTGTGTTGAAGTAAAGCAGAGGTCTAATCAACGAGGCCCACGGCAACTGCCCTGCAATTCTGGTTTGAACTGGATAAAAACAATGCTTTTTTTGTGAGGGCTTGAGCAGCTATCTTGTTTCATAAGGTAAAGGGTGGTTGAACAAACAGGGAGATGCAGTTTTGTTGTTTTTGAGTCTTCTCTTACTTCATGTTGCAATGAGCAAAGTAAATGGGACTTTTACAGTGGAATTTTCTCCTCCACTACAAGAACTGTGTCAACATTAAACTTTATTCTGTGGAGCAGCTTGTTCTAGGGTTAATATTACCCTTTGAAATGTCTTGAAGAATAATAAAAAGCTGTTTAGGCTCCTTTTTTTTTTTTTTGCACTGCTTACATGTTTACTGTGTGAAGGAGAAGCCTGGTTGTGGGTTTTACACATGTACCCAAGCGCTGGGGTGTTCTTTGGTTTGGGGGTTTGATTTAGAGTGGTCAGTAGCAGCAGCCTCTTCTCAGAGACCTGTTTCACTTCCATTTTTGTAAGAGAATTTCTAAATTTAAATTGTTTCTCTTGTTTTAATTTCAGTGTTCCTGCTCATTCTCATCTTTTTTTTTTCCTGTGAAAACAATCTGTTTCACAAAACTCATCAAGAAATTTGTTTAAGCTGTTTTTGGAGGATTTTACAGCTTCTTAGGGATCTACATTCAACCGTGGCCCTAGGAGGAAACATGTTAAAACCTATTCATTCTGAGAAATGGCCACATACCAGGACAGGTGGAGACACCGATTCTGTGTGGACATGCCTCTGCAATGTGCTGTGGCCCATGTAAGATGTTCAGGAGGTCTTTTCTTTGACTGTAGGACAAACTGTCATGTTGTGTGTGCTTCCAGTCTGGTAACCTACTGACTGGGCTAAGTGAGGATATCAGCCAAATTGTAGTTTAGTGCTGCTTTTGTGTGGCATTTATTGATTTCCAGACTTTTTTTACGTTCATGGAGGATTTTTAACATCAAGTAAGGGCAAAGGAGCAAGGCTAAAGCAGCAACCTTTGCAGTGCAAAAGGTGCCGTGATGTTAGACACAGTGGCAAAGTGTTTGGATACTGTGGGGAATATGTTTCCACTGTATAGATGGTATGCAGGAAATCCGAACATTTGCTTCTTCAATGCAGCGTCTGACTTTTGTCTGTTTTATGTATCTGTAAATTGAATATGTCATGGTTTTGGAGAGTAATTTGTAAATGTATCCTTGGGGAAAACTGTAGTGGACATTTTTCATTATTTCATGGCATTTTAGAGATGATGAATCAGAAAATAATTAGAGGGTTAAGTCACAATGCAAGTAACAGTTGGTTGTATATTTTATGCCAAGTTTTACCCCAAAGCAATAAGGTTTTCAATGTGTTTTTAACCTAATATGTCATAAACTAATCCCCTGTTGTCTCTGCCTTTTTTTTTTTTTTTTTAGATAAACCATCATGATTCCCATCACAGAGCTCCGGTACTTTGCTGACACCCAGCCAGCTTACCGTATCCTGAAGCCATGGTGGGACGTTTTCACCGACTACATCTCAATTGTCATGCTGATGATTGCAGTGTTCGGTGGGACGTTGCAGGTCACACAGGACAAGATGATCTGCTTGCCTTGCAAGTGGGTCGTCAACAAGTCATGCGAGGTCATGCCTGTGCCAAATGTGACCATCCCCTATGCACCGGAACCTAAAGGCATTCAGTATGACCTCGACCGACATCAGTATAACTACGTAGATGCGGTCTGCTATGAGAAAAAACTACACTGGTTTGCTAAATATTTTCCCTACCTGGTGCTACTCCACACTTTAATCTTTCTGGCCTGCAGCAATTTCTGGTTTAAGTTCCCTCGCACGAGCTCTAAAGTGGAGCATTTTGTCTCGATCCTCCTTAAGTGCTTTGACTCCCCGTGGACAACCAGAGCTTTGTCTGAGACTGTGGTAGAGGAGAGCGACCCCAAGCCTGTAGGAAAAACAAACGGTTCAATGGACAAAAAGGCCTCAAGTGTGAGTGAGGATGTTGAGGCCAGTGTGCCCATGCTCCAACGAACAAAGTCCAGAATTGAACAAGGAATTGTGGATCGCTCAGAAACTGGAGTTTTAGATAAAAAGGAAGGGGAGCAGGCCAAGGCCCTTTTTGAAAAGGTTAAGAAGTTCAGGATACATGTAGAGGAAGGCGATATCGTGTACCGCCTTTACATACGTCAGACCATTATCAAGGTAATAAAGTTTATACTTATAATTAGCTACACAGCCTACTATGTAAGATACATCAACTTCAATGTGCTGTGCACAGAGAACATTCAGAATCTAACAGGGTACACAGCATTCTATTGCGCTCATCCTTTAGCAACTCTTTTCAGGATTTTGGCCTGTTTCTACATCTCCCTGGTGGTGGTTTATGGTCTCATCTGCATGTATACTCTTTGTTGGATGCTTAGCCGCTCCCTGAAACGATACTCTTTTGAAGCAATCCGTGAGGAAAGCAGTTACAGCGACATCCCAGATGTAAAGAACGACTTTGCCTTCATGCTACACATGATAGATCAGTATGACCCTCTTTACTCCAAGCGCTTCGCGGTTTTTCTGTCAGAGGTGAGCGAAAACAAGCTGAGGCAGCTCAACCTGAACAATGAGTGGACACTGGAGAAACTACGGCAACGTATCACCAAGAATTCCCAGGAAAAGCTGGAGCTGCACCTCTTCATGCTCAGTGGGATTCCAGACACAGTGTTTGATCTGGTTGAACTAGAAGTGCTCAAGCTGGAGCTTATTCCAGATGTGACCATCCCCCCAATCATCGCCCAGCTTTCCAGCCTGAGGGAAATGTGGCTCTATCACACCCCTGCTAAAATTGAGGCTCCAGCTCTGGCATTCCTAAGAGAGAATCTAAAGTCCCTCCACATTAAATTCACTGATATCAAGGAGATCCCCTTGTGGATCTACAGCCTGAAGAATCTCAGAGAGCTGCATCTAACCGGGAACCTGAGTGCTGAGAATAATCGTTACATTGTCATTGATGGGCTCAGAGAGCTCAAAAGTCTCAAAGTTCTACGGCTTAAGAGCAACCTTACTAAACTGCCCCAGGTAGTAACAGATGTAGGTGTGCACCTTCAGAAGCTCTCCATCAACAATGAGGGCACCAAACTGATGGTGCTTAACAGTCTGAAGAAAATGGTCAACCTGACAGAGCTCGAGCTCATTCGCTGCGATCTCGAACGTATTCCGCACTCGATCTTTAGTTTGCACAACCTGCAGGAGATTGACCTGAAGGACAACAATCTGAAGACAATAGAGGAGATTATCAGCTTCCAGCACCTGCACCGCCTCGTGTGTCTGAAGCTGTGGTACAACCAGATTGCCTATATCCCCATTCAGATTGGAACACTTACCAACCTGGAAAGGCTCTATCTAAATAGGAACAAGATAGAGAGGATCCCGAGCCAGCTTTTCTTCTGCCGCAAGTTGCGCTTCTTAGACCTGAGCCACAACAATCTGACCAGCATCCACCCAGATGTGGGATTCCTCCAGAACCTGCAGTATTTTGCTGTGACAGCAAACAGAGTGAGTAGCAAAAAATTTGTAAATTTGTGCAATGCATGTGCTTATTGTAGTAAAAGTTGTCTCATTCTACAGTCATGCTTTCCACCTCTCTATCTTCCTGTTACATGTCAATAAGGTTAACTTAATAGCCAGATAAGGTATTGACAAAGGTCAATCCTTATAAATACCTAGATATTCCTGGACAGCTAGAATTATAGCTTTGAAGATAACAGTATGACTGCAGTGTTTCCCATGCAAAGACTTCACTTAGGTGGGCAACCCAGGTATATTGACAGATGGCCAAGACTTTGTCTAAGAGAACAGCAAAGTTTATCTGCTACTTGACAATCCTTTCACTCTCATTTTCAAAGTTCAGTGATTGCTAGCCAGCTAGCTCCAGTCCTGCCTGTCTGTTGTTTCTCAAAAAAGGCATGCTCGTCAAGTTGATATTGTGGTGGCCCTCAGTCTCATTCAGCTCTCTTGAGTTTCAAGTCCTACATTATACAGATTCCAACTCCACCATCTTGAACTGCATCTGGCAGCAATAATCCCCGTTCTAATCTGGAGATCTGCTGCAAGCTGGAGGGACACTCAGACCAGAACCCACAGCTGCTGGAGAGCTGGTCCCACCCTGTTCAGCTTACTATGGCTGCACAGGGTAACAGGGATGCAGTCCCACATGGAAGAGATTAAGTCTACTCATAGGATGACGAACATGCTGGGGAAGCAGCTGATTATTTCTTTATGTATTTATTATAAAAGTGTGTGTGGTATTACAAGTGTGATATATCCCTTTTCTTCACAATTCTAGCCTCTCTCACATAGAGGAGAAGGTGGCAGATTATCATAAACGTAGTTATTTTTCAGGGACGTGTTCAGTGTCGCCAAAAAAAAATGATAGTTGGTTTGTAGCCTGTGGCTTTTGGTGAAGGAGATCATTTAAGCCTTAACCAAGTGATTTGCTTTGAGCCTTTTCATTCAGATTTGTTGACAGTGAGAATTTAAAGAACAATTTGGTGCATTCTCCTGAAAACACTGTTTTGAACACATAGCATGCATGCAGCATTACTGCTGTTTTACTAGACTTTCTTCTGTGCTTGCATGCTGAAAATAGCTTCCAGCAGGTTTGTGTGCAGCTACAAATAGCTCTATTAAATGATGCCCGTTTGATGTTTCATGCTCCTAAGGCCTCTTTTCCTTAAATCCTCCTTAAACTTCCAGCACGTTATCTATACAAATAAAAAGAATGATTATGAATATGTAGAAGTTTTTAACTGAATGTGATTTCTGTACAAAAAAGGAGACTGGACGGTTGTTTTTAAACAGAGGTTCATGGTACATGCATAGAGTAAATGCAAGTTCTTTTTTGTTCTTTGGAAACCTTTAATTCTTTAATGGACATGCAGAGATCTTGAAATTCTTTGTATATCACATTCTAGTGGTTAGATTGCAAACCCATTTTATGTTATTGCTCTAAATCTCAAATTTGAGTTGGAGAGTTAAATACTGACTGTGATTTTATTCTAGCTTTGAGTGTATATTAGGCGGTGGCTCCATAGGTTTATGCATTGGTTTGTCAAGTGAAAGGTCGTTGGGTTGATTCGGGCTGGAGACACAAATCCCTTTTTGAGGTTGTGTCAGGAATGCATCAGTCGAAAAATTCATAATCCAACCTAAAATTTAATATGCAGAGCTACCTGCTGTGGTGACTCCTTGTGGCAGAGGAGCAGCCAAAAGTAGATTTATTGTTGAGCGTATATTTGTTGCATTTTAAACTTCATTATTCTTAGAACTCTGTTTTTTTTAGCAAAGTGTTTGAATGACTTAGTTGCATGCATTGATTGGTCAAACACATTAATGTAGCACCAACTGCTGCCATTTAAAAAAATCAGACCATAATAAAACCGATAAGACTGTCCAGGTAGCATCTGAAATTAATATGATCTACAACTGAGCCGCTTATTACAGTGAAGACAGCTGCCTCTTTTGCTCAGTAGCTGCTTTAGCAGGAAAAAATACTGGTAACCTCCACCCCTCACGATTCTGCCTAATTTGCTCTCCATTTCAGATTGAGACGTTGCCCCCAGAGCTTTTCCAGTGCAAGAAGCTTCGTACTCTGAATCTGGGGAACAACTGTTTGCAGACGCTGCCATCACGCTTTGGTGAACTGACCGGGTTGACTCAGTTGGAGCTGCGAGGGAACCGTCTGGAGTGTCTTCCGGTGGAGCTTGGCGAGTGCCGGCTGTTGAAGAGGAGCGGCTTGGTGGTGGAGGAGGACCTGTTCAACACCCTTCCACCAGAAGTCAAAGAGCAGCTTTGGAGGGCTGATAAGGAGCAAGCTTGAGCGAGCAGAGTGGACAGCTGCAGAGGAGAGAACTTTGATGAGAGGAATAAAGAAGTGGTGATTTTGTGAAATCTTGAAGGAGATGCAGTAGTTCTGGCCATACAAGCACAGGAAAATGATGGCTTTTGGAATTGCCTTTTAGGAAAAGTCTCATGTCCATCAATGGAAAAAATATTATAACCCAGCTTGGTGAAGAAAGGTGGTTCTGTATCGTGGCCTTTCAGTGTTTCATCCTGGCTGTAAAGTTGCAAGGATGTAAACAGGTGATATTGAAATATGCATGCCATAGTAGGAACTTCCCAAAGCAAACCTGTTTATTTAAACACGATTCAGCGTTGCCAGTGATCATGTGCTGATCATCACTACTTTGCTATCCACAGGAAATATGCACAAAGGAGTATTTGCCTGACATTCTCTGGCCTTGAGAGTGAAAATCACTTTTGAATTGCCTCACAGTGCTAGTAGATGTAACTAAATTAATTACAGTGCAACTGATAGCCAATTTGTTGAGGCATGAAGCTTCACCGTGTTTTTTTCTTCTGGCTCTTAATGCTCGACTTGCTCGGAGGCATCTTTTTATGCAGACAAAATGACTGATGAAGATTTGCAAATCATCCTACGGGTGATCTCACAGCTTAGGCCTTAGCTCAAGAGGACATACTTCAAAGGAAAAAAAAAGTTGTCAAATATTCAGTGGAAACAAATGGGAACAAACTCTACAGAACAATCTAAATACCCTGCAGTTGTTAAATTAGAACTGTGTGGGGCAGGCTGTTTGTTAACTGCATGGGGAGTTGTGGTGGAGAAATCCACTTTCTTCTTTTAATCTTTGTTTTGGTTCAAGAGACATCATAATTGTTTAGGGGTGTTATTTTATAAGACTTAATATGACACCTTGTAATGTGCTGGAGAAAGGCCAAGACTTTATTCTGGTGGTAGTTTTTTAAATTGTGCCATGTTTGGGCCTGTGACACAGGCTGTATTAAGGTGAATGCAGCATTGTAGTTTTGTTTCTGCATTTATTTTAAAATTATTTTCAAACATATACCTTTAGTTCTTTTGTACTGCTGTGTTGTAATTACAGTGTAATTACATGAGGTTAGCTGCCCTCACATTACCAGTCACAGATGATTACTTAGTTTTGGTTTTTTTTTGTTTGTTTGTTTTTTTTAAATTAAAATATATGAAGCTTACACACTGCTAATCACACAGCGAGTAGATAATACACTCCAAATAAAATGAACACGAATGAAGGTACTTTTTTTTTTTCTTTAATACGCCTTATGATGGTGGGTTATGAGCCTTTAGATGCTTATTAAATGCGTGGAACCCGCAATGGGATGAACTGAAATTGTAAAGTTAGGTACCTACTGTCTGAGAAGTGTTGACTCGAGCTGAAAAAGTGGACACTTAAAGCATCTGACACTTAGATCCTTATCTAAGTGACAGGACAAACAGGAAATGGGAGAGTGGGAGAAACATTTAGATATCCAAACAGAAGGGAAACATTTTCAGAGAGAGAGAGAACGTACAGTATGTGATTTCCACCATCTATGGACCAAATTAATGTAACATGCGTTGTCTGCTTGAAACACTTTCCTTATTAAGGCTTTGGATTTAATAGCATCATTTGGACTAATTCTGCTATGTTTACTCCAGCCAGGCGTCTCTTGCAGCTGATATGGCCTTAGATTTTACAAGCTTTATACCCTGTTAATAATTGCAAACATCACAATCTTGGCTTGTTTTTTATTTCTTGTGCTGTAAAATGTATAGCTGAAATATTTAATGTCTTTGCTTCATGTGAACTTTATTCTTATTACCTGCTGTTTTCTTTTTACTTTGAGCTTTTTAAAGGACGTTAACCCTAATTATACAATTCTGCCTTTGTTCACAGTATATTTTCTTTACCGAGGCCTTGACTGAATCCAAATGTCCTTGTAGGGGTAACTAGTAAAGTGCTCCCACACAGTCTTAAAAGGCAGAAATAGGAGCCTCTGTTTTGGATGAGTTGATGAGCGAATTGTGTTAATGTTGGAAGCAAAGATTGGAAGTGAAAACAAAAGCTGATTATGCCAGAGAAAGGCAGTCATTCAAAGGAGATCTCAGCTTTCTGGAAAGGCCTGAGTTTGATTGCTTAAACAACACATCCATCTTGATAAATGTGCCCTGGTTAAACGTTAGCTGTGCCAAGTAGTGCGGATAGTGACTGTTGACCTGCTGGATGCCAAACAATGCACGAAACTAGGCAAGTAATTGTAATTGTAGTGGTTACTCTGAGTTAGCCCATCTAGTCTCTCTTTTTTTTTTTGAAGAGCAATGCAACGTGTAGGTCTTCAATCTTGCCTATACTCACCGTTCCTATTATAGGTGTAAATGTGTTTTTGTTTTGGCCTTCGACACCTTTGGTTTGTCTGACTGGTATATATATCTATATATCCATATCTATATATATATCTATATCTATATATCTATCTATCTATATATCTATATATATATATATATATATATATATATATATATATATATATGGTATATTAGATATGTTAGCCAACTTTTTTTTCCTTTCAGACACTCGAAACAAACAGATTCTCGTAACATTTGTTATGTTTAGTTATTTATTTACTTGTGTACACTCTGTCCGACTCAGCTCAGATCAGCTGGCTGTTGCGTTTGCAGCGTTCTAAACACGTGATGCCAACAGGGAAGTTGCAGGGTGCCTGCTAGTGGACAAACTATGCAACATCAACATTCATAACATGGTTGAAGGATGTTTCTCCTCTCTCTTCTCGTTAAATTTTCATTGGCTGTTGCAGAGCAGCACGGAGGCTTGGTGGTTAGCACTAATGCCTCACAGCTAGAATGATATCGAGAAGGTCTGGGTTTGATTCCACCTTGGCCCAGGCCTCTCTCTTGCTGTGTGGAGTTTGCATGTTCTCCCCGTGTCTGTGTGGGTTTCCTCCCACAGTCTAAAGATATGCACTTACTGGGTTAGGTTAATTGGTCACTCTAAATTGCCCATAGGTGTGAATGTGAGTGTGAATGGTTGTCTGTCTCTCTGTGTTGGCCCTGCGACAGACTGGCGACCTGTAGAGGGTGTACCCTGCCTCTCGCCCTATGACAGCTGGGATAGCCCCCCCGACCCTGAACAGGATAAGCGGAAGAGAATGGATGGATGTTGTAAATGCCAGTACAGAAAGATCGGCATTTAGCTACTATCAGCCAATTATGTAGGCTAGTTCTAAGGGCAGCCTTTAGATTTCCAAAGCAGTGGTTACTTGATTTGAGCCCAAAATATTTTTTGCTTCTAATATGTGCATGTAGTTAAGTTATTCAGTTTTAGACTTAATATGTTGCTTGCATCATTAGTTCTCGAAGTTCTGACATTAACTTCTAGTAGAGAATACAAAGTCAGTATAACTCTTGAAGATGGATGGTGCCATAAAAAGAGTTCTTAGGGTGTCCCTGGGAGCTCAGTGCACAGCTTATTACACTAGTTTGCCAAAATTCCAATACGTATTTATCTGTCATTTTTTATCACACTGCTCGGGTCTCGTATTTGCCCTCCTCACATTTGGACATGTATGCACAAATATTATGGCCAGGGGTTGCCTTGGTGATTTTTGTCAAGGCCTTCAGAGCCGTGACTGAGCTGTACAGTCCCTTACTGTCACTTCCCTCTGAGTCATGCATCTAACTTGAGCTCAGTCCCTTTTCCGTTAGTGAATCGGGTGAAGGTCCGAGGAAAAAGTCAGAAATTCCCATAAAGTCGAAAGGAGGAAGTTTTGGTGACTCATACATGCTCCTTGGTTACAAGAAAGCTGTGGACACTATGTCTAAAAGTGCTGAACACATTAAAGTCAGTGTATATAAAATCATTTTTATTCATTTTTAAAAATATTTTGCAGCTATGTTTATTTCTTTTTTCCTTTTTCATTCTTTTTACATGTTTGTAAGCTGTGTATGCCTAAAGAAGTGCTGTTTGTGTGAAAGAGCATGGCTGGTCAGTTTATTCTTGCTCATAATTATCATTTAGATTGCTGCTGGTTTCTCTTTGGACACTCCTGTTTCTGAACAAACAAAGCCGGACTTCACAACTGAGCAGAAACGACTCGCGACAATCTGACTTACTGTAAATGGAGGTGCGCTCACCCTCCAGTGTGGGCATTGTGTACAGCAGTACATCATCTGTTAATATTTCTCAAGAGTGTACATTTTCAGATAGTTTCATTTCATTTTCATTGCCAAGATTTTCTCTAAAACTGCCATGGTTGCATTATATTCACATCTGCCTGTGTATAAAACATAAAACATGATTGTACTTGCTCTGTACAATGAATTCATCTCTGTATTCTGAAGCCTGTAGATCAGGGAAAGCCATTCATTTCCATCTGTTTCATTTCAAAGCATGTAAGGAACCCCTTTAGCATAAGCAGTGTCACATTAAACATAAACAGTGAGCTGGATGGACAGACTTGTTTGAGTCGGCACTGTCTGGATCACAAGGCCTTCTATCAGTTTTATTATTGATTAAAAGCTGAACACTGGCTTTTTAAGCGGGACATCTGTAACAATGGACAACTGAACCTTGCCAGTTCGGGCTTTCTTTTTGTACCATTACGGCATATGAAATAAAGTTGACATTAAAATTCTGTTTCTGACTGTGTGGGTGATTCTTGTAGCATCCTGAGCAAAGCTGAGAAGCATGTTTAGATATGGGGAAGAGGCAGGCTATTACCTTTGCCACTGCTGACATTTGACTCGACTTTCTCTTCTTCGAAAGAGGAACCTCCTCTTTCATGGATCATTTTTAGCAGCACATTGTTCACCGTCACCAACAGAAGCTTTTTTGAGTGTGTGCGCTTTGCTGTATTTCATGCGACAGGTGCATGAATTTTTGGTTTTTCCTTCGCAGATTTGCTTTTTAGTACACTGTTAAAATGTAATTTATAACACTGTCTTCTGATTCTTTCAGAGAGATGTACACTGTATTGCCAAAAGTATTCACTCACCCAGCCAGATCATTGAATTCAGGTGTTCCAGTCACTTCCATGGCCACAGGTGTGTAAAACCAAGCACCTAGGCATGCAGACTGCTGCTACAAACATCTGTGAAAGAATGGGTCACTTTCAGGAGCTCAGTGAATTCCAGCGTGGTACCGTGATAGGATGCTATCTGTGCAACAAGTCCAGTCATGAAATTTCCTCACTGCTAAACTGTTAGTGCGATTATAAGCAATAATTTCTATTGAGAGCTCCAGTAGGTTTTCTTCGAGTTAAGGCTGTGATCAGCTGACGTGCCGCTGCTGCTCTGCGTGGATTTACACAACTGATTTCAACCAGATGTAGTCCAGTATTTCAAAAACCATCTTGGCTGAGTTCCATCCCCTACTCTGACAGTATAATGTTTATGCTGTCTTTATACTGGCAGCATACAGTTGGTATTAAAAGTTGAATTCAGTGAATGAATCTAAGTGTCATCAGCTTAAATTCAAACTCATCTCTGCTACATTTGACGTAACCAAACTCTGACCATGAACACCGCTGCTGCTGCTGTGCACCAGTCCAGCGCAGAGCTTTACTGTAAATTCACCACAGTACACTGTACCTGTTTGTCCTGCAGTACACTGCAGCATTTTATAACTGTATTAATTATGTTTGAATAACACAAAGTTAGTATACTGTACTTCAGTTTGTTTTGCAGGACGTTTCACAACATGATAAAACACAACTTCACATAATCTTCAAGACATCAAGACTTTATTTGCCATTTGTACTTATACGCAAGGTTTGGGTACATAGGAATTCTTGTGCAGAGCTTTCAGGTAGGAGTGTAGAATAAAAAAATAATAATAAAATATGATAAAATAAAATAAGTATAGAATAAGATATGTAAATATTTACATAAATATATATGTATTTATATACACATATATAAAAATACAAAAACTTGCCTAAGTTGGAAG
>JAMQGT020007879.1:0-12671 GCA_024447675.2 Pterophyllum scalare
TATTGTGAGAGCCTTGCCTAATGGTTGATGTAGTGACTTTGGCACCTCAAACTACCGTACTATTTAGGAGGCACAGCCCCCCCCGTCCCAGAAAAGTTGATTAATCTTACTGGGCGTAGTCACATCTCCTGCTATCATTCCTACATTGTAAAAGTTGCCCACAGGACTGCTGTATATCTAACACTTTGGGATCCACATGTGAAAGAAGTCTAACTGACACATGAACCATGATAATTGGACTCAAACTGTGGATTGACTATCCATGCTGTCCTTGTGCATTAGCTTGGTTTGTACACATGCTGGAGAGAGCATATCTCTCAGATGGCTTAGGAATGACTTGGTGTCTTCCTGGAGGAACTGGAGGGGGTGGCCAGGGAGACGGGTGCCCCTGTGACCCAGATAAGCTGCAGAAAATGGACGGACGGACGGACGGATGGATGGATGGATGGATGGACGGATGGATGGATGGCTGGATGGATGGATGGATGGATCTACACATATGCAGCTCACTGGACACTGTCTTTACAGTGGTTAACATTTTTTCTTTAACTGCACCTTCATGAACTATTAAATCCCATAAAACTTTGTTTTACATGGAGTTGCTCACGTTAGTCGCTGAACTGCTCCATCTACATTTTTGTGTGGACTAAATTGTCTTGACCAACTAAATATTTCAGATGATACATCCAGACACAAAGACTTTTCTTCACTTAAGGATGCCTTTAAAACATAGAAGCATCACATGGGTAGATTGCATAATTCAGCTGAAACTGATGAGTAGAAACTCAAACAGGAAGCGAGAAGCCTAAAAAATGTCTGCAATGACAGATTTGTTCTGGTGGCTTCAGGGCAGCAGTATCAAGTTTCAGCCCATTCCTATTTATGGCAAACGAGCTGGCAAATATTTCCCTTTTTTACCAGAGAATTCCTCTTTGGCATCTTATTGTGATCCAGTGATATATTTCAGTTCTCCAGTGACTCCTGTTGCTCTGCAGCTGCCGTGTGGTTCTTTGATGTGAGCTTTTTATTTTTATTTTTTATTTTTCTGGCAATAAACAGCTGTTTTGTGGTAAAAGAGCAGAGCTTAGCCCAGGAATCACCTTGGGTGCATCCGTGATGTCACTCCTTCACTGCAGTTTTGTTTCATCCTTTGTGCTGTTGCAAACAACACCAGGAGCATTTTAGAAGTGGAGCGTTTAGTCCACCGTCATCTTTTGTTTTGGAAATTGATCATATGCTCTGTGCTACTCCTATGACTTCCTGCTCTCTTTATCTTCTCGTTGCACCTGGATTTAGCTTCCATCAAAAATAGACCTGCCGAGGCGCACCACAGAGCCACTTTGGGGATGCTTCTGAAACACGTGGTATGGTTGGTGGAATCGCAAACAGCATTTTGAATTGGAGCAATCAGCTTCGGCCCGGTGCATTCCCAGGGGAAGTAAACACAGCCCAAATGTACTATAAGCTATAAGCTCAGCTCTGCGTGCAGCTCAGAACAACCTGCAGTTTGATCAGCATCATTTGTAAAATATTTACATGCATAAGTGTTTAACAAAATGTGTGTAACCTGAGGCCTGTACTATGAAGCGGGATTATCCAGGTAACTCCAGTGTTGACTCTGGGTTCTCAGCATTATGAAGGTAGAATAATTATTACAGGGGTATATCACCATGGTAACTTATGCTACAAACCGAACAGATCAACAGGTCTGAAATCACCGCCTACCGACCAATCAACTCTCTGGAAAATAGCGTCACCATTCCTGGCAGATCCCTCAGACATCTGTGCGCAGAGAGCAGCAGGAGCTACAGTTTTTCAATAGCGTCTAAAGTCTTTGTGTTTCCCTGATGATCAGTAAGAAATATAAATACTTTGATGCAACTTTAGTCCTTGATTTTTTTTTTTTTTCCCCATTGGCTGCAAACAGTTTGTTCTACAAGCATTAATATGTGATCTGAAGACAGGACACCTATCTGCACTTGCTGACCTCGGATCAGATTTGCACGTAGTCTAAGCCAGAGTTTGAATTCAGTTTTTATTTTTATTCTCGACTTGTTCTCAGAGCATTAAGCACCACCAGGCCTGCAGCTGAAAGAACTAAAACTGTCTTTTAAACATTCATTCGATGAAATACTCGATTCTAACCCGTCAGATTGTCTCGTGTCTCAGTGATGGAGCTGTGACATGGTAGATCTCACTGACAAAAACATTTAAAGCCCTCACACTTTTATTGTGCTTTTAATATAAAAACTGCTGTACAGTGCTTTTTCCACCCACACACACACTCACACTGCAGCGTTGTCTGCAGCAGCCTGTCTGCACAGAATGTTGCTTTCAGTCTGTGTGGTATGTTTAACATCTTCATATTTTTTTCTAATATTACAGTTTTAATCCCCCTTAAAAGAAACAAACAAACAAAAAAAAAAACAATCCACAAGCCATTCTGTTGCTAGTACAATTATTAATAGTTGTGACTGGTGAACATGCAGGGGAAGCCCTGGGTTAACTTCTCGAGTGTGCGACTGTTGGGCTAAATGAATCCAGATAAAGATACCCTGGGTATGAACTCGCATCATGCTGCAGGCCCCTGCTGGTGGTATGCTAAATCTTTTTGTCTTGTTTATCTTATCATGCTGCCATGCATCTCTCAAATTTCTGGAACAACTAAACTTTCACATAATTTGTTAGATATGATTCTGGCTGTAATGCGGTGTAATGTCAGAGACCTATTAGAGCCAGCTGTGAAAGCTCAGGAAGAATAATTAACCAATGGGAATGTGGACTTGCTTAGCAGTTAGGACAGAGGCGCGGTGTATGTTTTTGCTAGTTTTGTAAATAATTGATTCCAGAATTGCTCATAAAATGGTGCAACAGTGAAATATAAATATGTGAATATTGCTGGGTTTGTATCAGATTTCCTAAAACTGCACGTCGTGCTGCAACTGAGGTTCAACTTGTCAGAATCTTGCCCCGTGTGCCACGTTCACTCGGTCTAGATGTGCCGCACGGAGGAATAACACCTTTGGCGTTACAAGTGATCTGGCAGATGGTCAACTCTGATTGAATTCACCCTCCATCACTTCCCTGCCTCCACGAGCTTCACCACACGTCTCAAATCTTGGCCGGTACTGTCCTTTGAGTCCCACGTGGGAGAAAAGCAAAGGCTAGCTCATCTACAAACAAGTCAATGCCCAGCTACTCCCTGTAGGGTTGGGCACTGACCTGAATTGAAGAAATAAAATCTCTGGACTTGATTCACCTTCATTCCCCCTGACAAATCCCTGAAACAGCTTGCTGTGCTTCTTTGGCAACAGTCTTGACTGATTTTAAAACAAAAGAGAGGTTTTAATTTCTAGATAGGCTCACAAAGGATTCATCTTTACTTGGGCTTAGTCCTCTGTTTTCTGTCTCTGAGAATTTGACATTTCTTCATGCTTTACATAGATGTCTGCCTGCACTCTTGCGAGTGCACGTCTGTGCTGCCATCAAGAGCCAGAGACTGCCGGTGGGGCGTAGCCCTGTCTGTCCATCTGTCAAGCCTGGAGAGGTCCCACTCTGCGACCCCTGTGGCTGTCAGGGCACTTTGCCCTCCACAGTTTGATGCTCTCCCTCCTTCCCTGCCTCTTTCTCCCATCTTCCTCCTCCCCTCTCCTCCACAACTCCCTCTACCTCTCCTCCTCCTCACAGCTGCCTCCTCAGCTGTGTCCACTGGCCGCCGTCCCACTCCTCGGAGCATGTCCTGTTTATCTCACAGAGTCTGAGCAGCAATCACACCCCACACGTTAACACACAAGATGCTCACGAATACTGTATGCATGCCGACACACTCAAGTGGGTATACACTTAAAATGGAGTTCACACAGCCTCAGCCTGTACTGTGCCATGTATCATGAAGGGATTGTCTGTCCTTCTCTTTGCGTGTGCACTTAACTACATGTGGAGTCGTTCGGCGAGAAACAACCTCGTTAACACCCACATAGTTAACTTTCACCAGTTATCTCTTGGACACAAAGGCTGTTCAGTAGCTTTAAAGAGGACCTGATGTGCCTGTCTTTATTTTCTGTCATATACAGATACTGAGCAAAGCTGGATGCTTCTATTAAAAGTAATACAGTTTCAAATAATGAGCTCAGGCTATGTGAACATAAACACTGTGAGCCAAATGCTCAGGATTCACACCACTCTAAATGGCTCTGTGTGATGTCAGAAACAGTAGATATCATGAGCACAGATGCCCCATCCACATCCTGTTCAAACCTCCTGTTTGCAAGGGGCAGCCAATCAGCAGAAAGTTGACTTATATAGAGATCAGGGGGAGCAAAAACAGCTCTTTTCAGATGGAGGATGACCTGCAGCAAGGCTCAGGAAAAGATTTATTTTGAACTGTGAATCACGCACGATATTAGATGCCAAGAATAAAGAAAAGGCTCTGGAAATGAGAACAGTAGGTCTTCTTTAAGGGTCAGTTATATGCTCACAACACCTTGACAATCTAGTAAAAATACATTCACATGCATTAGAAGCATATTATGCACCCGCACAGCTTCCACTAACCTACTACTACCTTGTCTGTAATAGTAACACAATAATCTAGGTTACATTCTACATAATCAGTATTGATTCTCTTGACTTTTCTACTTTTCTTGTAAAATCAAGATAAACAGGGAAAGAACACAAAGAGAAAAAAGAAAATGTGCACGGTAGAAATTTTCCTTAACCTGATTTGTAAAATGTGTTATTCATCAAGTCCTATTATAACAGTATAAGCCTCTTCTCCCTGGGATCAGGAAAGACATTGACCAGCTGATCATCTTAAGGGCTCAGCTGAGAAGTACAAATATCAGGCAGAACCTCGCATCAAGAAATTTTGCAACACAAATTTTTTTGCTGCTGAATGGCAATATTTGACCATTTGAATCACACAAGGTCACGAGGACACGTGAGCATGGCAAGAAGATAGAAAGTTGGACACTGATGACTATTTTCTCTATTCGAAGGCGACTTCATATGCTTTCCCGTTATTTTCCGTCACGCTGTCTCAATGGTGGATGCTTAAATTAAACATGGTCAGAGTTACAGATAATGCGGTCACTGTTTATTCAAGTAGTCCAAGCAAGTCAAAACCTCAGACTGCTCTAAATGTACCGTTTCAGGAATTCTTCTCTAGTCTTGGCTCTTTCTCAGGCACATAGATCTGACTGTAACCACACAAGCTCAAAAGACTGCTGTTCAAATCTTCTGTTTGCAATGGGCAGCCAATCAGGAGACAGTTGGCTTAAAGAGAGTGCAGCCAAAACAGCTTGTTTTAGAGAGTGAAAGTAAGAACTGAGGGGCTGTACTCTACTCGAACAGGGTCTAGGACTATAAATATGTATTGTGAGGTTTAAACACTCTCTTTGACTTTATAAACAATTGATGACAAAGATAAGGCCTTTAACACATTTTTTTTTTTACATCTTAGTGAGAGTAATCAAGTGCCTGCAACATAGAAAATTGAAATTCTAATTCAATTGCAGTGTTTTCCTAAAAACAACGCCCCATTACTATGTTCGATTTCATTTAAAAGCTGCCAACGGCTGCCACTGTCATGATTTTTTTTTTTAACCAAACACAATGCTGATGAAAACTGTTGACAGCGTGATAGGTGAAAAAGCTTTCAACGGGCAGATCAAAGAAAACAAACAGAAGTATGTTTTTCTTTTTTCTGGCACGCTTCTTATTAGTTTTGCAAACCTCAAATAGATATTGTTAAAGTGCTATTGAGCGCAGCATAATTGCTCGGCTTTTTAACTCAATGAGATGTTTCATCAGTTGGAAAAAAACCCGGCATATTTAAGATATTGATTTCATCGGTTTCGATGAGGCATGCGCATCCACTTGAGCATGTAAGACTGTAATTATCACTGGCAAAGACACAAGTCGAAGGATCGAGGGGGAGCCCGCCATAAAGCATATTTAATAAAGGTAGCCCAATTGTGTTTTGCTCCCCTGTATTTAGAAAGCAGGTCTCCAGTACAGCCCCAAGTAAGGCGAGCTCAGGCCTGGGCCAGAGGGAGTCTCGCTGCGTTCATCTCCAAGGTAAATAAACACCCGGTGGTTAAAAAAAAAACGGGGATAAAATATGGCCTAAAGTGCCTCAAGCATTCTTATCATTATAATAACACTGTTTCCCATGGTTAGAAATGTGTAAGCCAAGCTTTGTTGTTCTGCCTAAATGAAATTTATATCAGGGTGGAGATGCAGAGGAACGGAGCGAGGGAAGTACACCAGCCAAATTTAACACATCATAAATTACACACATATTTTTCGCTCAGCTTGCTTTGATTAGCAGCCATAGCAAATATATTACATTTTCCAGTAGTGGCAAATTGGAAGACCAGTCAGGGCACTGACACGAAGTGGCTCCCAGAGTGTTGAGAAAGCGCTGCGTCGAGCTGGACCTCCCTATGAGACGAATGGCTGATGACAGGAAATTAGAATGTATGAAAACAATTCGAAATCCACAAGTTTAATCTCAGTGAATACATCAGAAACCGAGCGCGTTCTGTGTGTTTGAGACGCATTCCTTTAATTAAGAAATGTTATTGACTCCTGCGTGTGCGGCGGCAGCCAAAAAGCAAGCGGGAGCTGCTGTGTTTTTTTCGGGAATGATAGCAGGCTTTGAAATGCTACACTGACATCATTGAGATTCGCCAATCACACCGACTTCTCTCTGGCTCTGTTTCCCGACCGCAGCGTGATCACAAATGTGAGCCGGGAAATGCAGCTGGATTTGGCAGATGAGAAACTTTGAAATTGAGTTTGACAGTGTTGGAGTAGCAGCTAGTGATACTCAATACCGCAGAGAGGAAGGAGAGGACAGAAGACGAGGTGAGCGATGCAGAGGATCCGGATTGTTTGTGCCTCCGCGCTGGGATGCGTGTGTGCCAAACACAACTGAACGCAAGGCTAAATTCATTGTGCACAAGGGTGGATGGATTACATTTCAGGGGCCCACTAAATGCAGGCCTCGAATGAGTGAGGCAACCCTAAAACAGAGTCTCCCTTCAAACGGGTCTAATTGAAAAGTCTCAGCGGTAAATACGGACCTCTTGATCATATTATGCTTTTCTTCTGTTTCTCAGACCACTGCTGTGGCTGCAGCAACTTGACATCAAAAATGAATAAAATCTAAAAATCTGTATCAGTGGGTTAGTTTGCCAGCAGCATGGCTCTGTGGGGAGTAACACTGCTTTGTTGGATAATCCATCATTTTAGTCTGAGTGGAAATATCTGAGACGTTTGGCTGGAACTTTTGTTTTGTGTTTTCCACAGAGGATAAACCCTTAATAATTTTGATGGTGATCTTTGAGGCCTCAGCAGCAGCAAATATTAATCAGAACATCATCGTGGAGTGTGATGGTTATTATAAACAGGGTATAAAACTTACACATACACAGTACGAAGGCTTCATGTGGCACTAAATGCCACCTCTGTGAAAAATGATAGAATCATATCAGGTTGGAGCTCTCAGTGTGGGATGTGATAATCAAATGCTTTTGCTTCAAGCGTTGCCGAATCCCACACTGAGCCTTTTCCAAAATAAGGTTTGTTGGCAGACACCTGTAAACGCTTCCCTTCGTCACCAAAAGCCACCACGTCCGCAGCAGCACCAATCACAGGACACGAATCCGGTCATGTGACATCCAAACAGGTCAAATCCCATTTATCAGTTTGTTCAGACTGTTGTCATAAGCTTCTTGCCAATTTCATGCACCACTTGTTATCTTAACTAAAATGACATGACAACAATGCACTCTTTTTACATTTTTGGTTATTTTTATTTCATTTTTTTTATATGAGATATTTTACAGTCGTTTATTTATTTAGAGCACGGTTTATGGTGTGATTATGGTGGAATGTCCTCTGTTTATTGTTTATTCTGTTATTGTTCAGCAAAAAAAAGTGTGCTGTCACACCGTGTGACTGTGTGTGGATGTGCTGTGTGGTTACTGCTGATTAGTTTATTCAGGGTTTTGTTTTGAATTCTGATTTCATCATTTGTAACATTTCCAGCTGCATTTTTAGTGATTTTGCAACCACTTCCCGTGCCGTGTCCAAAGACGGGGACTTTTGTAAAACATGATCAAATTTGTTAAAAACCAGTGAACTGACTTGTTACATTTTTCCAAATAAGGTTTTCCGTTCAGTGACTGTCTGCGTGTCGCTTTTCTGTGTCGATACTACGTGACACATTCTGTGACTCAGATTGGTTGTAGGTCTGTTCAGCTGCATCCAGAGACATTTCAGTTTTTGCTCCTTGGTATCGCCCTTTAAAATCTCTTAGTTGGTTTTTGACACTATTTTCTATTTGTGGATTTTGCATTTGCATTTGGAGAGTGCATCTTTCAGCTCGCCTGGGAATTCCTCAGCATTCCCCCAAAATCAGCCAGCTCATGCAAGCTATACATTAGCATGTAAGCATACTAGCATCCTGAATGTGAACGGTGCAGATTACGGGCCTCATTTGTAAATTAATAAACATTTCCGAGCCAAGGATCCCTTTGTCTAACAACCCATCCATATTGTCGTGTGTGTACAGTAAACTTGCACAGATACAGTGAGTTTGAGTTTTAAAAAAAACAATAAGGGGGAGAAAAATTCAACTTATCATCAAGCAGAGTGGAAAAGATGCTATGCTCAAACTTTCAGCTCAACATTTCTTGTCACTTTCATCACTAAAAATCCCACCGCAGCCACACAAACACACATCTTTCTGTAATTTCTGCTCTTTTGTATTTCTACCCACTTGAGTGTTACTAATAGAAAGAAAATGAGCAGCAAGTCAAAAGCGCTTTGAAGTTTGCCAGCAATAATTGAGATGATTGATAGTTGTGTTTCTAAATAGCTGGATATTGCATCTAGAGCGCAGAATGACAATGTGGAAACAGCATCAAGGAGAGAACGCAGTTGTGCTTCTCCGCTCAGCTTGAACGCCGCACGAGCACATGCACATGCACGTGCACATATGCATATGCTTGTAAACTCATCGGTATCCACGCATTTATGCAGGCGCTGACAAGGACGCACATAAACACAAGCAAATAAACCGGAAAGAATGGCAGAAGCCACAAAGTGCATAGATAACAAAATCAGTAAATAATAGAATACATTTGTTCCTGGTGAAATGGGTTCTTTGGAGGATAAGGCTCACAGTGGTTTCCATTTGAGGGATGCAAGAAAAGGGAGAGAAAGCCAGAGGAGAGAGAATGAGCACAGCTCATCAGACCGCTTGAGATAGTAGCTTGGAGGAGTGAGATAAAGCTCTTTTGGCACAGTAAAATCATGCATCCATCACAATGCTTATCGGTCACTTGGGAAAGGTGCCTATAATAAATCGTCAGCTGCAGCGTCAATAGCTCAAAGCCAGGCAATGGGAGGCAATGGAGCAGTGCTCTGTGCTTGTTTGAACAGTGTGACTTATTTGGAGGGCAATCAAACAGAATGGAGATATTTATAATGTGAGCTCACTTCATATCTAGCCGGAGGGAGATATGAAGGAGCAATGATGGCTTCCAGATTTTTAAGGAGAGCTCAGGGGGAAAGGTGAAGAAGATTGCTGTGAGAAGACTGACTACCTCTTCATCTTGTCTGTTCAGCCCACTGACACCGTGTGGTGGTCAAAGGTTCGGCTACCTCAGGGACCGTCCACACACTGTAATAAATAAGGAGCCTGTTGGGCTGCACAGGAGCTGCTCATGTCAGCTTGAAGGGTCGGCTCACCTACACGACTTCAGCAACGGCTGTGAGAGATTTTATTTTCAGGTTCTGTCTGTTTCTTGATATTTTTCTTATAAATGCAGCCGGAGAGATGGACTGATTGCATCTGGATGTTTACTAAAGCAAACATCGTCTTGCCTTGCTAGCCTCTGAACATCCACCGGGTCACCTACAACCCATCTAGGGTTAGGGGTAGGATTAGGATTAGGATTAGGGTTTAAGCAACATACCAAATTACAGTTAGAATCTGAACTCTTCAGATTGTGCGTTTCAGTAAAGTACACTATAGACTGCGTGCTTCTTTGTGTATTCATTTTGGCAGAGTACTTTTATGTCAAATCAAATTTGCCAAGTTTGACTGCGACTGTTGCACACAGTACTGCTTGTTGCCTTTACAAATTGTCAAGCTTCTAACCACACATCTATTTTTCATCATGAACACGCCAGTTTAACACAGACACACACGAAATAACACCACAGCATGTGTAACGGCAACGCCCGACAAAACACTGTTAGCTAAGTAGCTAGCACTGGCATCGCCGTTGTCACTAATGCTGTATCCAGCTGGCTTCACACTGCTTGGACCCCCAGCACTCTGCTACGTGGCTAAAATTGCAGCCGCCGAGAGGAACAAGTGTTCGGCGGTCCACACTCTTTGACCGCATGCAGAGTACTTGCAGTGCTCTGCATGCAGCAAAACTCATCAGTGTGAACACATTCACACACTCAATGATAGTTAGACACCGCTTATTAAATGTTGATTACTACTTTACAACTAAAGTTTATCACTAATCAAATTAGGTTTCTTCTTTGTTGCATGATGGTGTACATAAGGTGATTAAATCCATGAATAATATACTTTTTAATAAATCAAGACATATATGCAGATTTTCCTCTTGATTGTTCTGAAGTCGAAAAGCGCTGCATTTTAACAGCTGAACAAATACATGTGGCCTCATCTGCATGGCTAACAACAACTCGGGGAAGAGTGTTTTTATAATTTGGGTGAACTGACCCGTTAATTAATGTCACAGATTCCAGTCACTTCATTATTATGTTTTTATTATTGTGTATAAATAATAAACAATCGTGGGTGGCATGAGAGCAAAACAGTAAGATAAATTGAACTCAGATTAAATCACAGGGTCTTTATCAAATATTAATAATGTTTCTATTTGTGATAAAAATGAATACAGGTCATAGTTTATACAATAGCCTAAATCCCACCATAGAGATGGAAATAAGCTATTGTTTGCTTTTTTCTTTTGGCCCACAGCTTTTGCTGGGAACACGCAGCCCATCACAGCGAGCGCTTACTTTCTTAGTACACATGCTGCCCTTCTCTTTTCATCTTGGCACTGGAAGCAAATCTGCTCAGTGGGGATTGAAACACTGGCCTCGGAGAGCCGCGCCAGCTCCGACGACAGACGGTAATCCTCCGGCAAACCCCAGCTCATCCCGAGCCCATCATTACATCTCTGTGACCTAGAGCTGTGCTTCCGAAATGCCCCCCCCCTTCCGCCCTCCCTGTTTTCCTACGCTCGCTCTTAGAGAGAAACATGATGCTTTCCTCCCAACCAATTTCCATTTCAAAGATTTCCCACAAAATCATCCACATGGCCCCCGCATTAGAGCGGTGGCAGGGGGGGCACGGTGCTCTCTGCTTCCAAATGCCTCTAAAAGTTAAGACACTGAGAGACGGAGCAATATTTTGCCGCCATCCAGCCAAAACACAGGGGCAAGTATTCCTGACCCGACTTCAAAGCTGCAGCGGTGAGCGAGGCAAGGCTGAACCGTCACACCCCGGGCACACTGCAATCTAGGCCAATAAAAGGACTCACACAGATTCCCTGGAAGGAACTGCTTTAATGATTTGTTCTTTCCATGATTCAGTACTTTCTTATTTCATGTCCATTTTCTTACAGTGGCCTCTGCTGAATAACGGGGAAGTAATTTTGACGCTTTTCAGTGCATGTTAAATGTAGGGTCCATTTAATTTGCTGGCGCTCACTCAAACTTTGATTTAAGCCGTTAGCCAATGTAATAAAAGTGGTTACATCGTGTCTGAGGTGTATTTTGAGCAGGAGGAAGTCAGATACACAGAGAAAGAACCGGGGTACATTGCTCTTATATTCTCTGTTGCCACAAATAGTGGTGCTGTGAATGATGCTGCTTTCAGAGCTGAAATGTGATAATAACACCCAACAATGACTCAATGTCTCCTGAGAAACTACAAAGACAGTCATGAAGGTGAACTTCTGAGAATTAAAAAAAAAAAAAAAAAAGTTATTTCAGAAGCTTCTTGACATCAGCTGATGGTGTGATTTTATAGTAAAGAAATACTACAAAAAAGTGAGAACGTGCCCATTTATTTTTCAATTCCAAAGCCATGAAACATTGGTGAGAGGATAAATAATGCTGATGGTTTTTTTTTTTTTTTTTGCTGTGTGCAAGGGCATTCATTCCATCTGAGGTTTGATTGAAAAGTCCCACTGCCCCAGGTTCAAAGCACTATTACATGGCACTCTGTCTGGGTTTTTCATCTCTGATGGGTATCTGAGGGCCGACATTGGAGACAGATATGATATCAGAGCCAAGGATGGTACAAGGATCGCCTCTGAAAATCAATCGACAGACAGTCCTACATCTCGCCTATTTATTTCTGCATCGCTGTGTGTGGGGCCCTTCATCAGAGCAAGCTTCTGCACAAAGTCCAACAAATAAAGCAAGATCTGCTCCCACAAGACAGAAAGTGACATGTACAATTCTGTTTTTTCCCCCCCCCCTTTGACTCTGTTGTCCCAACACTTCCATTTTGGTCCCAACATATCAAGTCACAAAATACACAGATTTGCACGTTTGGAAGACGGAACAAGTCAGTTTTTCTGTCAGCGTCACTTTGATTCATTGCA
>JAMQGT020007880.1:0-77055 GCA_024447675.2 Pterophyllum scalare
ATAAAATTTTAAAAAGGCAGAGCTGAAAATATGAATCATGCGCTGCTGTTGCTGCTGCTGCTGCTAACACCTCCAGCCCACGAGACTGCTATTTATAGGCGGAGAGACAGAGAGAAAGGGGGGACAGCAGAATGATAGCAACGAGGAAGACAAGTTCAAAGACAACAGCATAACACTGAGGGTCGACAGCTGGAGGAAGAGGGAGAGATCGAGGGGGGAAAATGAGAGACATAAAAGGAGAGCAGTGAGCAGTTACAGTGCAGGAGAGAAAGACAGAGGTGTGGAGTGAGAGAGAAATCAGTTAAAGGCAGACAGAGAGAGAGAGAGCTGGGCAGGAAGAATGGAGAGAAGGACGAATGAATGTGCACCAGACTGAGAAAATACCAGGGTCAAAATGTGGTCATCTGGGGGCTGGATGGAATGGCGAGTCAAAGGTAAAAGAGAGAAAAAAGTATAAATACAGCAAAGGAAGTAGAAGTATGGTGCACAACAACAGCTGTTTTGAAGAGCTACACATAATCCCCCACCCCCACCCCTCAGACAGGTGTATGTACCTGACTCAGATCTGAGTCTGTGAGAAAGAGCAAGCAGCCCAACACAGAAGACAGGAGCTTTGTCAAGATTAAACCTGCCTGATTAATGAAACGTTCAGATGATGTCATGAACAATTGGTTTTTGTTTTGTCTTTTAAATGTAACAATAATGTATTGGCTCTATCGCAGCCTTATTCTTTGGTTTTATTACCTCATTTTAAGGGTTAATTTTAGAGCTGGGGGCATTCCCAATTAATCTGCACATTATTTCTGTAATAGTTAATTGTTTGTTGACGCTAGGAGACATCGAAATATACTGAAAAATAATCCAGTAGAACTTCCCAAGTGACACTAAAGTCACTCAGTGACTTAGTTTAAACATAAAAGCAAGGAGATAAGAGGTAAAGGGGACATAAATATGTTCTAAAACAAGAGATGGAAAAAAATGACAGAAACTTTTACATCCTGGATCCAAAATACCAGGAGAACGTAGTAAACCAGACATGTTGAGACAGAGTGGGTCACAACAGAATACACTGTAATACTGTTTGCCTTGGCATGATTACCCGTTACGGTGCTCGTTCCCACTCGCTGACAAACTGGCTTATATATGAGTGTTGCTCAACATTTAAATCAACCCTTACAGGTACATTTCTGGCAAAGTACAGATAAAACCAGTGAGTGACATGACACAGGTGTACGCTTTAATCCAGATAGCATCAGAAGTACCGTGTACTTCCTTGTTCCTCTCTCTCTCTCTCTCCTTCTTTCTGACCTCAACCCCTCCCTCCCCTTTTTTTTTTTTTTGCTCACTTTAAGCTAGTGAGCTGAAACACAGTTAATGTTTGGGCTAATTAAAGGACATTCCCCAAGACTGCAGTCAGAGCAGATTTGCTGTTTCAACAAAAAAGGGAAGCTGTCTAAAGAGTTTTACAGTTAAATCCCCCCTAAAATGTGCTGGAAGATACCGCTCAGCTCGCCCCCAAAAACAAAGCTCTCTGTTGCAAGTTTAATCACACAGAGTGGCGAAATTAAATGCCAAATGATCTCTTTATGCTGTTGTCTCGGTTTATAGATAATCCGAAGCAGCAAATCTGGTGGAAATTTACAATTAATAACAAGAGAAACCAGCAATTCCAAATATGGTCAAGAGTGCTGATCAAATATTTCTTGTGGTTGTGTATCCGCATTTCCTAATGCTTACTTGCATAAACCAATAAAATATGCAGTCTTGTGAAAAACTAAGTACCCCCGATGATTCAAGAGCTGGTAGAAGCATCTTTTAGCAGTGTCTCGCACTGCTGTGGGGGAATGAATGAATCTTTTCTACAACACTGCTTCAGGTCACTGTGGTTTGAGGGCGTTCAGGTCATTAAAAACTCTCCTGTTCTGTCCTGTCCTCAACTACACAGCGAGGAACCACTTCACTGTCGGGTGAAATTTAGCACAGGTAATTCCGCCAAGTCGCATGTTTGATGGGTTACTACAGAGACGAATGCGCACAAGCGGCAGCCGGTTGGTGGCTGACCACAATATCTGAATTCTGTTTTTGTAACATATAGAAATAGAACTGTGCAAAGCGTTTATGCACACAAGCAGTAACCACAGAGTGCGGATGTGTTGTAGACTGGTGTGGTTTCGGTGCCACCTGCAACTTAAGAATGCAACCTGTTTTTTTGGGGGTTTTTTTTCCATGCACCAGCGTGTGCATCTCTTTATCACCTGGTCTGCTCTGTCATATGAAGAAAGCATCCAATAGCAAAGACCTGTGATGCAGAGTTGCTCACACTTGTAAAGAACTGTTAATTATGACAAATATGTTCAAAAAAAGAAAAAGAAAGCCCATTTCTACCTGCTATGATATGGCGCTGAGAAGCACAAGGTCTTCTTGGCCAGTATTTGAAGATACATAAACACCCTAACCTGTTCTTCTGCAAATAAAGCCACATGGCTTTGTATGCATAAATGCATGACCACCCACACTTCAAACACACACACACACACACACACAGAGGTATTATCAATATGAAATGCAGGTTTGCGGTACAATAATACAAGAATGCAGGATTGTGAAATTCTGGGTGGATACCAGTGTTTAAAAGAGTTAAGCCAATATTTTTTTTTTCTGTTTGTTTATTTTGTTGTTATCCATGTTTCCCATGGAAACAAAGACATGCGGCCTGTTTTGGTCTATTCGGCCTTTCATCAAACTATTTTTTTAAATATATTTCACCAGTGCAACCAAACAGATAAATATCAGCCACTGAAATCAATAAATACCCTCTTATTTGCCAATATGTGACTCACCAGGGTCAATATTAGCACACATACTGGGGCACTTTCAAAAGTAATCCGTCTATGTTTCTCAAAATGTCCAGTTATGCCTTAATTTGCAGAACTAAACCCGTTAATTTGACCAAGAATAAATAAACACTCAAGCTGACGTCAAATAACTCCTCCAAGTTGTAACTAAACTGCAGCACTGCCTTTGATGGTGGTGAGAGCCGCTCTGCGCTCTTGTGCAAAAGCCCCTGGACAAAGGAGCATCTGGAAATTGAATATACAGTGGAGCAGACAATGCCCAAAGTACACAGTTTGAATGGGACTGCCGTCAGACCACAGGGGATCTACAGTCCATTACCTCCTAAAGCTGCCCATTAACTTTCCATCTTACTCTCACTCACCCTGTCCGTCTCACCCTCTCTTGCTCCGCCTCCAGCTACCTCGTCTCTCTCATTCTCTCTCTCTTTCTGACTTTGTCTGCATCTCTCGATTTATCTCCCTCTGTCTGTCTGTCTGTCTCCATTTATCTGTGCAAATATCTCGCCCTCATTCCGGTTTCTTCATCAGCCATTACTGTCTCTCTGAGCTGTCCACCTCTGTTTCTGCCCTTGCCTCTTGCCTTCAGCCCTTTCTTGTGTGTACTTGTGAGCTGTCTGCTTCTCTATGCACTGTGTGCACTGAGGTTTTGTTCTACTTCCTGCCCAATATTTCTTTTAGTGTATAATTGTCCCACTGCTTTTTTTTTTTTTTTTTAATTAGCAAAAAAAAATGAAGACATTTAATCAGCTAAAAATGTAACACCTTAAGCTGCAATGCAATGGCATTTAAAATATTTACCAAAACAGGCATGAATACACGTTGCAGTGAGGAAGAGGCAGTTTAAATTAAATATTGATGCAGTAAGACTGGACAGAGGCTTTTAGATGACCGCAGAATAGAAAGCATTCAAGTAGCTGCAACCCTATAAAAAAAATTTTTTTTAAAAAGCCACAATCAAACCCATGCACATCAGTCAAAAGCATCACACTCTCTCTTTTTGTCTTTCATTCCTCGTTTTTCAGGGTTTTCTCCAGTTCTTTACTTCGTGTTCCTCTTGCTTGTTCATTCTCTCCCTCTTCTGCGAAGTAACTGAACCTGGGACCACGTCAGCATGACAGAGATGAGCCGTTTATCACCCTTAACACAGTGAATAGACAACGCAACACAACCCAAACACAATAATGAATACAAAGGAAGGACAACTGTAAACAAGCAGACCTGACCTCTCTGTTAACCCCGCTTTTTAATAACTTGTCCGTGTGTGTGTGTGTGTGTGTGTGTGTGTGTGTGAGTGAGAGAGAGACAAGAAAAGCCTGGAGGCACACTGCTTTTTTTTTTTATTCTTGTAGTGGTGGTGTTGCATACAATGAGGGGAGCCCCTAAGTGTCACGCTTCTATATTAAGTGGTCCTGCACACCTGTTGCTAGACAGAATTTTCACTATCAGACATTTCAGACTCATTGTACTAAAAACACAGGTGGTACCAGTAATATTAATATTATTCACAGTGGGCCAGCATGCACCAATATACGGTTGCACCAAAGCAGCCAAATGGGGCTGATGCCATAAAACATTAATGATCTTTGATATTGTCACAAGGAGGCATGACTGTTTATCCTTGATTTAACTTTTATGTGAGGTTTCAAGAGCCAAAGGCATCTCGAAAGACCATTTCCCCAAGTTGTCAACCTCTGTGAAAATCGTGGGGTTTTTTTTACTGAAGCTACTGTGTTCTTTCCATGCTATGATCAACTGCTTATTTATGGACTTACTCAAAAGACCAGCTTCATAAAATGGAAAGTCACTTTGAAACAATAAGAAAAAGGCAGTCTGCTTGAGCCAACACTGGACCTGATGATTTTGGGATAAGAGCATGAGGCAATACCCCAGTGGCCCGTCTTATCTCACTGCAGGAACTAATTTCTGCAGGGGGAAGATAAAAACTGCTATCAGCTGAATCAGACGAATGCTTCATGAATTTGGTGACTTCAACCCGAAACTCTGTGACTTACTGACCACAGCTATGGTGAGACAGCGGTATACGATACAGACAAGCACATAAAGTAACAACAACAACAAAAGGGTTTGTGGTTTTCACGGCATGCAGGGCTTTAAAAGTAAAAGAGCAATACTTTTTGGCAAACTACTGTCCTCCAGCACCACAGCTGGAACGGACTGAGGCAGATGATGCAGCTGTTCATCCTTGCACCCGACCACGGGATTAAAGAGACCAAGGGGGCTTTCCCATTCAATTTAAATGACACTGAGCGTTGCATACCATCCATGTGATCTCGCTCTGTGGTGATTACATCATGCAAGTGTGGTTTATGAGGGATTGACTCCTAATCTGGTGGAGAGAACTTCCTGCCTCACTGACCACAGAGTCTGAGGTTTTGTGTGAGTGTGTGTGTGTGTGTGTGTGTGTGTGTGTTTTCAATGTGCTGCCACTAAATAAGCATTGTGTTTAGAAGACTCAAAGACATTTCCTTTCTCCCCAAACGGACCATGGGAATTAAAATCTAAATTAGAAACTAATTCATCCGATTAACAAAAAATTCCAACGCTGGAATCAGGATTTGAATTAACAACATTCTTCTTCAGATTAAAAGTTTTGCTTTACTGCTGCAACCATCACATTTCAAAAAGGCACAACTTTTACTTTGAAGGTAAATGTTTCCCATTTCCACTTTGCATCCCACTGTTGCGAGTTACCTTACTGTTCACCAAGTAGATGGCAAGCATTTGCAGACTAGAAGTTGGCGTCTTCCATGCAAACCAACTGTATCAATCTGGTAGTGACCAAGAAGGATTTTGATGGGGCACCCTCCTTGCGACTAATTTCACCCAGTGACAACCAGCAACCTCCAGCACCCACTTGCCAGCTGGTCAGGGAATACATATTTTCCCCCCCATAGCGACCAGTTGTCCCTAAGGGATCGCTGACCAGTCTCTAGGCCTTTGAAAGAAGAGCTCTAACTGGCATGAAGACGCAATGATATTGTTAGGTTCAGTATCATGACCGCCCATCGGTGATGGACAATGGCAGTGTCGATCGGTTCAATATGCTCATACCAACAAAAATATAGTACACCGTCAGAGCTTACGGAAACCACGTGAGAGGGGAGGCTGAAATTATATCTCACAGCTTCATCAGGCAGATTTTAGCATCAGTAATTTGTTGTCAAGTCACATTTTCACAACTTTCACTTCTCTGTGGAAAAATAAAATAAAAAGTAGACTCTACACACATAAAGACAACACTCTGACACAAGTAGCTACACACACAGTCCCCACTCATTCTGCTCTAGTTATGGCTCGGCAGATGACACTCTGCTGCTCTGCTGCTATTTATAGGACAGAAAGAAAAAAATAAGGGGGAAAAATCCCATCTCCGCCTTCTCTTTGCCCCCCCCCCTTTCCCCCACAGGCTTCAGTTAAGGTCATGGAGGATGGAGAGACAAAAAGAGACAAAACCGAAGAATGAGAGACGATGCCGGAGAAAGAAAGACACAAAACGGGAGGGAGCGAGGCAGAGGAGGCAGAGGCGGAAAAAACAAACTGTGACAAACACAGACGCAGACAGTGTGCAACGATACAACACTTTATTCTATTTCCAGGCGTAAAATGAACTCGTTAAACCCAAATCAAACTTTTTAATCTTTGCGTCAACTGGGACTACTTGTACTCAACTTTTATATAGCGATCACACAGTGCTGTCCAAAGGTCTTGCGCAGTCATGTATTTTCTTTACATTTCAAAATGACCTCCAGCAGGCGACTGGTGTAAATGTCTGACCAAATAATCAGAAAGACTTCATGAGGGCCCAACGTCCTCTTCTGGGCCCTGTGCTCACTGCCCGGCACCATGGAACCACATTGGGATTTGCCATAGAAGACCATAATTGGCAGGTCCTCCACTAGCGCCCTGAGCTTTTCACACATAGGAGCAGGTTCACCCTGAGCACATGTGACAGACATAAAAGGGACTGGAGAACCAGTGGAGATCATTATGCTACCTGTAACATCATTCAGCATGACCAGGTTGGTGGTATGTCAGTGACGGTCTGGGAAGGCATATCCATGGAGGTACACACAGACCTCTACAGGCTAGGCAACAAAACCCTGACTGCCATTAGGTATTGGGATGAAATCTTTGAACCCATTTTCAAACCCTTTGCTGGTGCAGCGGGTCCTGGGATCCTCCTGGCACACGACAATGCCCAGCCTCATGTGGCGGGTGTACACAGTGGATGAACTGATACCACCCACTGGCCCCCATACCCATCTGACCTAAATCCAGCACTTCTAGGGCATTACCCAGTCCATATCAGCATAGATATCCAAGATGATTTTTTTCCCCACTGCATTTTCAAAGTGTTCCTTTAACTTTTTTGAACAGTGTATAAAGAAATGAGGGGTGTCTCAAGACTTTTACACAGTGACAAACCTTGCCACTAAAACTACATTTTCTATATTACAGTATTCCATTGTTTGACTGGTTTGTTTGAAATGTAAAACCACGTGAAGCTGAGATTCAGGGTCCGAAGATATTCCAACACACCCACTTTTATTTGGGGATGTGGGGGAAGGGGGAGTCATATTTTACCCCACCACCACCACCAACCCCCCGGCACACACCCACACCCACGCTTCACTAAGGAATGACATCTTATCATTGGAATGCAAAAAATCTGGGAGGGATACAATGAAACCAGGGGCCTGCCCCCTCCTCAAACACACACAAAATAAAAGGTGAACACAAAGACAGAAACAGTAGCTCCTCTGCAAAGATAGGCTGAGTATGCACACACAGCAGAACAGTCTGTGCATTGTCAGGGCACAGACAAAAGCAAAAGCAGACTAAACACAAATATAAAGCAAAGACACACACAAACAGGCTCACACACACACACACACACACACACACACACACACACATACACACAGTGATGTGTGGCCCAGGTCACTTTACGCTGTTGTGGGCGACAGGCAGTTTAGAGGCGAGATCCTTTTTAGACTCAGGTCAGATGCACACACTTATGCAATCCCCTACACCAATTTCTTAGGACACGTACAGGTCTGTGGGCACGTATCAACCCTGCCGCTACCGGTTGATCAATTTTACTAATATTGACTAATGACAGTGTTTTCCAAAATATGTATATATCATTAGTCCTCACTTTCCCCTCTCCTATTTTTACGTGTTAAAAAAAGTGTAATTTTCCTTTATTTCTGTAGTTGTAGATAATGCCCTATGACTGATGTGCCAAAGGCCTGATTTTAGCAAGAGACTCAACTTTTTGCAAGCGATGGGACAGATTTGCATTATAAATAAGAACAGACTGAATTTCTCCCAATTAGACAAAAAAAAGGAAAGTATTCATGGTGACCCTCAGCTCTCTGCTGCTACATAACACCCTAATGTTCAATAGCAATATTTTTCTCTCTCTTTTGGCACCCAGACTTCTTTCAGAAACTGTCCATCTGATCCCAGATTTGTCACTTGAGGCTCAAAACAACATGATCCAATCCTCGGCCTCTGATCCGCAGCTGTCAGCCAATCGCAGCTTTGGATTTATCAGGAAGCGATTGCTCACACAATATTGGTATTGTTTAGCAGCGTCTAGGCAAGAAAAATAAGAAAGGGGAAAACCACAATGCTTTTCTTCCACTAATCAGACACACACACACTTGCATTTATGCTCGTGTGTGTGTGTGTGTGTGTGTGTGTGTAGGACTGTATCGGTTTGCCAAATATAACAGAGCTTCAGGCTGTCTTTTGGACTATGCTGCTTCCTATTGGACTATCTGCAACATCTAGAAATTCAGAGATATGCTGGAAAAAAGCACACATCTTTAATGGAATGGATGAGCAAGTGGTGCTAAAGAAGGACGATGAAACAAAAACTTACTCTTCCTTTTACTGTAACTTGTGAAACTGGAAGAAGGAAAGATTGATGCCAGGCAGAACTAGATGGAGATAAGAGGAGGAAGAATTCAATCTGATCACAGAGAAACAAAGCTGGGCTGGGAGGGGGAAAAGCAGGAAAGTGTGAGGGGGGGAACAGAAAAACATGTCTCACAGAGCAAGTCATCCAACATCTGCCTGATGTATTTACTGTCCCCAACTAACCCCAATATACTTACACACACACACACACACACACACACACACCCTTATATCAACTGTAATCACACACTTTCTGTGAATCAACAGCACACACATACACACAACCTGCTTCTAATTAAACCATGCTATAATCACTAAACACACACACACTCAGTGTGACGTAACCACAGACACACACCCACCTCAGCAGTTTCTAAAGCCTTGCTCTCTCCCCCTCTCAGATCCTTTCACTTGCAGGATGACTTTATTTAGAAGAGACTGCCGAACACTTCTTCTCTGTGACTTGCACACGCGCGCGTGCACACACACACACACACACACACACACACTGAAAAGTCTTTTAAGTAATACACTTGCTTCTCTTTTTTTTTCCAAATAAACAGAGTACAGGGGAGAAAGGTAATTCTTCACTCTGAGCGCGCACACAGAGTGAATCGCATAACTAAACTGCTAGCATCTGTATCCGAGGCTTTAAAGATTTCCAATGAGATTTATGTTTGTGTGATAACATGCTTCACTCCCACACTTGGAAGGTCCGTGTTTGAGCAACTTTCCGCAAGCACTCTCTGACTCCATGCTCCTTGCTGATAACACAACATGACCTGAAATTCAGGCCAAGAGACACTTCAACCCCCCACTGAAATCGACACTAATGGAAGGCAGCACAACCTGACCGCACTGTTCTACATTATGTGAAACTCTGGTGCACATGCTCGCACATTAACCGGAAGTTAATGTGTGTGTGTTAATGGAGACAGTATGAGGAAGTGCCAGCTTCTGCCTCCCTTCCTCTGTTGCTCACAGCTGGTTACTGACATATGACTGCACAGAGGGACGAATGGAGACAGACTGAGTAAGAACTGAGGCAGGGCAAAACAAAGCAAGAGGAAGGTAGAGCAATGTAATGAGGATGAGCAACAAAATGAATCAAAGTGAGATTTCCTCTTTGTCCACCCCCTATCACCTCCAGGTTATCTGACATCAGAACTAAATACTGAGTGACCTCAGCCTATGGCTTTTTTTTTCTTCACTTTATCCCTTATAATTGTAGCTGACCGGGTTTTTAGGCTTTTGCATATCTGAACCACTGTATATAAAAGATGTCCATTGTGATGTCATCCATTTATTTCTGGAGCCTCAAAGTTTTGGCCACTGCCATCTTGGTTTTTTTGAAACTAGAAGTGACCATATTTGGAACAGGGGAGGAGTGGAGTGCAAGGTTTTTAGCCGATGCTAGCAAGTTTGGTTAGCAAGCCAAATACAATGCACAGACAGATACAGATACCTAATAATTAATGAAAATAAGAATACTAGAATTTAAATCACGCAGACTTGAATGGCCTGTTGGTATAATTAGCAACACTGCAGGCCATGTTACTTGTCAACACAACAAACGCAGTCAACATATAACCTGACTAATTTATTGATGGGCCGATATTATACGCCAATATTAGCCATTTGCTGACCCATCAGTATCAGAATGTGTAACAGATAAATGAAATTTTAAAACAAAGAAGCAACTGGAGAAACACCCTTCAACCCTATTATTAGTCTTGCTGTTTCATAGTTTGTCCAATAGAGGGCAGTCTTTAACTCCCCTGATGGTAAAACACGTTTGGGAAAAAAAACCCAACAAGCAACTGATCAGGACAGAGTTGGGCAGAGCAATAATATACATAAGAAAGTTATTTGGATGCAAACTGTAATGTGATATTTAGAATCCCCATATACCCATATCATTTCCTACGTGTTGCCAATACAAACAAAGGCAGCAGAGTTTTACGATAAAACACATTTTATGAATGTTTGACTTTATTTGACCTTGAAGAAGAGGTCAGAGGTCCAAAGTAACATGATATTTAGAATCTCGATATATAACACCCCAATGGCGGTAAGAAAGAAAGGTTTTTAAAATCGCCCTATATAGCACTATTATCACTTTGACCTTCAGATGAATCTATTGACCTTGAAGGAGTGGTCAGAGGTCAAATGTGACCTTTATAAAGTACTTCCTATATGTTGACAATACACACCACACATGTAAAAAAGAACCATAGTTTCTAAGTTACTTTTTGTCAGTGTTCAACGAATAAATCCATGAAGGCTTTTCACGCTACATCTTCAGTCCCACCTTGTTGTGTGTTATTATGTACGAGTGTGTCAGGTTTTGACCTGCTGAAATACAGTATACTAAACTTTTCTTAGATGCGCTGGATTCCTGGAGTTTCCAAGGCACGAAACAAAAATTTTGGCCACGGGGCCTGCTATAGATTCCAGGGTGGAAATGCAACATTTCACCTGTTTCACCATAAGATTTAGTAAAGAATAACAGATTTATGAGAGGTGATATCATGACCATTAGCAGCTGATAAACACACATCCACAGGTGTGGTTTTAGGGTAGCTGGTGGTGATTTTAACTTAGACACAGCTGTCTACCACAACAAAAAACATCAGGAAATATCCAGCAAGTTTCCATAATTAAACAGCTGAGCTTGTCTGCAATGATGCCCAGCCAAATGAATAAGTTAACAATCCCCAGAAGCTTGCTGCAGTGTGAGCTCACGTCGTTACAGCCCCACTGCATGCACACGTGAACAGACCAAACTTCACATGCACATAAGCATCATCTTAAGTTCTAATAAGCAACGGGAACGGTGTAAGTTATTTGTAGCTGGCATTTAAACACATTTACAAGAGCACGTCTGAAGTGACAACACGGTTTCTCATCCTTCGCGATGTGTGTCTCTGCGCTGCTGACTGCTACAGTAACTCCAGAATCAATCAGCGAGGAGAAGCAGCCTCTGCTGAAGGCCTTGACACTGCTGCAGTTTGCTGTTTTGTCAGAGAAATATGAACCTCTGGAAAATCTCACCGTTACACCTCTGCACTGCTGCCCTGCAGTTATCCGAGGATGTTTTATCATTCGGTAAAATTCTTTTGCTTTCTTTTCTACACAAACAGCTCAAATTATTCGCATGAAATGAATCACGTATTCCAAGAGCATCATTTGACCTTAGAAACTGAGCAGCCGGGGTTGTTGGTTCAAGTCTGAAATGAGTCAAATGTGTCGGTGGACAAGCCTTTTTTTTTCTTTTTTTTTTTAATAAAAGCACATCCTGACAGTTGCTTGCTGTCGGTGAATCCTTGCAAACGTTCACAAAGACAGAGAGGATCCACTGCGTGTGAGCGAAACTGCCCCGAGGACACAATACTTTTAAAATGCTTCATAAATAATCTTCGCTATCTTCTCAATATCCTCTCCCTCCCTCTTGTTCTCCCTTATTTTGTGCCTCGGCCTCCAGAGTGATCTTTTCTTCCTCGTTATGTCCTTTTACCTGCACATAGAGATATTTCAGGCTAAAATGGGTCATCAACAACAACAGTGCTCTGCCATGCTAAAATTGGACACCGTGGGCCACACTTTGTTAGCCTCATTTTGTCAATGTCATGATACCAGAGCTAATAAAATTGTGTGTGATATAGAGAGATATCGACAAACTGTTGAATAGTCTGCAATACTTGAACATGTTGAAAAAAGCTGTCTGGGCTCAGCAACTAGTCTCCCTCTTAAGGCAGTGATTGAATAACCATTATTAAAGGGCAGTCACAAAGCCCCAAAAGCGTGTGTGGGGGGGGGGCTAATCCGCCTTGTGGTGCTGTTGAGGGACAAATCTGAAGGTCTTTGAGAGCCTGTGGAGCCTGAGGTCACACACCCTCTTCTCCCTTCTTTTCATCCTCCGTTTCTATGTTCCTCTCCCCCTTCTTGATCATCCTCTCTTTTCATTTCCTTTGTCTTTTCTCCCCCCCATGTTTTCATTTTCTCTGGCTTCTCACAGGACTCCCTCCACATTCACCTTCCACTTACTCAAACTCGACCCCCCCTCCTCGCCTAACATCCCCTCCCCCATCCCAAAGTTCCCCAACTCCACGTATCAATCTTTCTGTTTTACTTTAATCAATTTAAACCACCTGTGCAGTCACCCCCTCTTATCAGTTTGGAGGAGTAGACTGCACTGGTGGTCGAACGCTGGACCGGCTCCTTAAGATCCCTTCTGAAAGACCAGGCTGAACTTTGACTCTTACCCCTCCTCCCACTCTCAATCTCTGCCCTTTCATACAACCTATTTCTCTCTTCCGCTTACCCAATCCAGGGTCACGGGTGGGGGGGCTGGAAACTATCCCAGCTGTCATAGGGCGAGAGGCAGGGTACACCCTGAACAGGTCGCCAGTCTATCATAGGGCTAACACAAAGACACAGGCAACCATTCATGCTCACATTCACAACCAATTTGGAATTACCAATTAACCTCTTATTGTGGGAGGAGACTGTGGGAGTAGTAAAAGTAACAGCCAAATGTTATACCTGAAAACCAGCCGATATTTAGCGCTTATACTCAATAATAAAGGTCAGCGTTCAAGTGAACAAGGTCGAGTGTGACTCTCTGGGCCGGCGTGTATTTATATGATACTTTCTCTTCATGCTGTATGAGGGAAATAAGCTCACTGATGTCTCTCTGTGTCTCCTCTCTCCTCCTGTGTGCAGACCTGCACATGCACAGCCGCTTTGTTCTGTCTGTGCCTCCACACAACATTATAACATTATAGCGGGTGGGTACATAAATTAAGTGCATCATCAAATTGTAACAAATCCCCCCTGGATCGTAGCTGCCGGGTCTAATTCGTGAATCACAGAGCTACAAACAGTCCAAAACTCACAACTGGGTGTCTGCCACGTGAACTCATCGTGGTCTAACAGTATCACACGGTTACTTGTTTTTTTTAAGTAACTCATGTTCAGACTGATCACAGCCATTCCTTTCATTCCAGGGCACCTACAAGAGCCTCCTCTTTCCCCATCCATCTTCTGCCAGACACTCTGATAAGGCACCTTAGCTACTGGATGACCTTTTTCCTCTTGCTCGCCACTCCCTCTATCTATTCATCAAGCGCTTAATCAAACTACCTGCTCCATCTCCCTTCTCATCTCCTGCTGTGTTTCCATCCAACTATGAATTTCTCTGGAAACAGCTGTGAACCTATTTTCGGATACGATGCCACGGACAAGTGCATCACACTCACACATGCATACTGTGGTAACAAGGGGGTACTGGTGGGAGGGGGACATACTCACATCCCATAGACATATTTGCAAGCTGAAAACCCGACAAGTTTGAGACGATCCGAACTCTCACAGATCTCCAGTTGCCATGCCCACCCATTGAGTGAATGTGATTGGCTGCAGTGTGTCTGCATGCATGCATGTAACTTTACTCCCACCATTCTGCCACATGTCAGCAGTTGCTCAGTCATCTTTGACACATGTACACATGCGCGCACACACACAGTGATACTGGATTACAGCCAGGCTCTGTAGAGGAGTACTTGTCATTGCATGCATAGAGCTCATTCACCACAGGCCTTCAATACTCTTATATAACACATTACATTACAGTACATAATGTGATAATAATAATGCCTTAGACTTATATAGTACTTTTCACGGTACTCAAAGCGCTTTAAAATTCTGTACACTATTCATTCACACCTCAATCATACCTGGTGGTAAGCTACTAATGTAGCCACAGCTGCCCTGGGAAAAGTCTGGCATGGCTGCCAATTCGCGCCTACGGCCCCTCCGACCACACAACCACATTCACACGTAGGCAATGTGGCCCAGGGAGAGCACACACTCCAACAGGGACTCGAACCCGCGACCCTCCGGTTGTGAGGTGAGCACCTACCCACTGTTCCACTGCCCACATGTGAGGGAAATTTTCATTACAGTAAATATATAACCTCCACGACACACAACACTGTCAAGAACCCAAACATTTCTCCTTTTTGACAAGTAGTGGAGGCAGAGACAAAGAGAAGCATGTGTGACAGACAAAGCTCAACAAAGGCTAGACTTTTGTTTTCCAATAAACACACTGCCGTTTCCTAGATGCAGGGCATCAGGCAAAGCTGATTTTAGCTCCTGGGATTCAGGAAGACTCGAGGAGCATCTTGTGATGGAGATGACAGAAAAACAAGCACATGCTCTCACAGGGAAATAAGCACACACTGAGAAATAGAAACACCAGCAGATTAGCAGAGAAAACACAGTCTGACCTCTTTTTCAGGTTCGAATCAATTTAACAATTAGTCTAAAAATAGAGTAGGGCTGGATGATATGGACCAAAAGTAATATCTCAATATTTTTTCTTCCCAAAAGGTATAAACTTCTGAGTCAAAGCTACATGTCCCAAATGTCACACAGGCACTTTTATTAACATTCAGCTGTAGATGTACATGAGAAGTTGCTCAAAAATAAACTATTGGCATATTTAAATAATAATGCTCCTCAAAGAAATTGATGCTTTTTTCCTCTATAAAAAAGACTCACAGCTGTGCTATTAAGAAAAGATACAGAGCAAAATAGCAAAAGGCTGACTTATTCTTTAAAAAGCGAGTCTGGTGAAGTCTACTTCACTGGAAAGTGCTTCCTCCTGTGTGTACTCCTGTACATCTAGTACTCTGTGCAAATAACAAACATGTAAACAGACTGAATGAACAAAACTTTATCCTTCAGTCAGCAGGGCTCTAGACAGGAAATCTATGGACATATGCGCTGAGGTGTCACAACAACGGGCCCACCCACTCAATGCAGCGTCTGCAAGCACACAAAAAAAGACCCACTTCCGCTATTAAGGTCACGTGACTTAATGTACAACCCAACTTCTGCTATCTAGTTGAGGTATGGCCAGGGACTCTTGGGGGTCGAAGCAATGGCAAAGCGCACAAACGGACGCAATACGAAGGCAGTATGCATACAAAACATAGCAACAGCGGAGGATTTCAGGTTTCCAAAACTCTCAAAAAGTTGCTGACGTCACCAGGAAAAGTCAGAGGGGTCTGAAAAGCATGGAAGTCGAGAGTGGACGTGGTACGTATAAATGTTTTTCTGATGGTTTTCTCAAGATAACGAGTTATTTATCTCATTATCACGAAATAACGATTACCGTTTTCTTGAGATAACGAGCTAAATAACTCGTTACCGATGGTTTTCTCAAGATCACGAAATTTTTATCTTTTCTAGAATGCTCATAATCAGTTTCTCAGTGTTCTTAAAACCTTTCCAAGAACGGACTCAAGCTGAAAATGTCCGTTCTTGGAATCACGTGATCTTGAGAAAACCATCGGCAAATTAATTCGTTATCTCGAGAAATCAAAGAGTTATTTATCTTGAGAAAACGGTAATCGTTATTTCGTGATAACGAGATAAATAACTCGTTATCTCGAGAAAACCATCAGAAAAAAGTTTATACGTACCACATCCGCTCTCGGCTTCCGCAGAAAAGCCGCTAAATCTAGCGGCAAAGTTGCTAAGTTGGCAACACTGCCATGCTGTCACTTCCTGCATGATTTATGGTGAAGCGGTGAGGGAGAGAGGCGGGGTAGTGTGAAGCTGTGCAGAGACAAACTGGGAGAAGAAAAAGGTGAACTGGTGGATCAATCTACAAGTATTATTGTAACGCGACTATATCAATATAAACGATATTGTCTCATTGTATATCGCGTATGAAAATATGTCGATATTTCTTAAAAGCTCGCCCAGCCCTAACACAGTGATATAAAATTTTAAAAAGATGAATGAAAAAGAACAAATTACAAAAAAAAAAGTACTTTTACCATATTCCCGTGTTAAATGTCTAAATATGGCAACGCCTATGAACAACATATGAGATATGCATTTTATCTTTAAGTCTGAAAAGTTGCTTTTCTGGCACAGTAAAAAGTGCTTCACCATTGCAAGCAGTTCCACGTGAGTCCATGTCACGGTTTTCCTCCTCCGCTAAAAGCTCAGCTCAGTCAGTGCCCTGAACGTCATATGACCAGACTGTTATTCTACATCTCCAACTGCTCACCGCACCGCTGTCTCTCTGCCTACTCATCGAAAGCTGAAAGACTTTCTCCATTTCCTTCAGTTTCTGTCTGCCTAACCTCCGTCACCGACTGGTACACTTTTTTTATCTACAGGTGTCTTATTCACGCCTTACATCTCGCTCCCCCCGTGACACACAAACACTCAGTGAAGAAGTTGCATAAGTGCACCACAATGAAGCAACGGCATCCTGTGGTGTACTGCAACCCATCCAGTCTCATTTTATGACTCTACAGAATAAAAGCTACCCAGCAATGCCTGACTATAGGAAAGATGCGACAGTTTTGCATATCCACTTTCAATACTTTTCAATACTTTTCAGATGTTAAGATAGTATACTGCATATTTGTATGCAGATATTAGGCAGGAGTCTTTATTAGATTTGGCACAGTTAGCAGGAAGTTAACCACACTTGCATTTAGGCCTAGACTGTTTAGCATCCTCTTCCGCTTTCATTTTATACAACATGTGGTGGTGGTAACGTGATGCACCACAGCATCCGTTCACACACATCTGAAAGTCAACCGTCAATACCAGAGACTCACAGCACATCCGCAACAAAAATACACAAGCATGAGTAAGAGAAAAAGAGAGGCCTGCGCTCCAGTTTGGCACAGTCACTGTCTGTGATGCAGTACTCCAATATTCAGAAAGAATTTTGTTAAGACTTTAAATAACATTTTAAGCCATTTTCACACATGAACTTTGGACAATGGGGCAGAGCAAGTAGTCTACCAATTGGAAGGTTGGTGGCCCGATCCCCAGCTCCTCCAGTCTACGTGCTGAAGCATCCTTGGGCAAGATAGTGCAGCCCAAAGTGTCCCCCCACTGGACTGTGAGCGTGTGAGCGATAGCTAGAAAGCAGAGTGGAAAATCTCACTGCTACATGCCAGTCGATTGCAGTCAACTGAATTCTTTTCTCTTACCCCTCCCAATTCAAGTGCATAATCCTAGCAACGTCAACAACTCACCTCAGCGATACTGAGGTTGTTGAGGAGATCATGAACTTTTCCGTCCATAAATATTGTTGTTTTTGCTGCCGTTAGCTGCAATTAGCCAGCATTACTGAAACTTTCTTTTAAGTGGAGTTGATGTTGCTGCACTCGGACACTTGGTGAATAAATTATACAATGTGGCGTGGTAGTTAACACTGTTGCCAAGAAGGTCCTGATTTAAATCCACCATCTGACCGCGTGCATGTTTTCCTGGGGTCTCTGTGGGTTTTCTTGGCGTCGGCTTCTTCCAGTCCAAAAAGAAGGAACTACAGTCCAAAGACATGTAGTTTCTTAATAGTTGATTCTAAACTGCAAATAAGTGTGAATGTGAAAGGTTATCTGTGTCACTTTTGGCCCCGCGACAGACTGGCGAACTGTCCAGGGTGTACCCTGCCTCTTGCCCTGTGACAGGTAGGACTGGCTCTATCCCCACCCCCGCGACCCTAAATTGGATAAGTAGAACAAAATGGATGAATGGATGATGTGAGAATGCAGTAAAACTGTTTAGCAGCGGCAGAGCGTGATTTTTAGGACACTCAAGCGCTAACATTACAACACTGTCCACAATATGTAAACCGCAATTAGGTGGAACAGCGATGTCCATCTTGGCCACTGTATTCAAGATGGCAGGGCAACAAGGCAGCTTCCACAAACCAGCACCCGCTCCTGTGCATATTAAAAAAAATGTTATAACCAGACAGCCAAATAATTTCAAGCAGTGCAGTCCCCTGAGTGACAGCGCTTGCTGCATTATATCAGTCCAAGAAGCAGTGTGTTTTTAATGACTAACCTACAGATGGAATCCATTATTCATGAAGACCATTACTGGAGCATCTTCATTACATCTTTTGCTGCTTGGGCAACAGATACTATGATCATTGTGACTGTAACTGTAACAATGCCCGCATCCACACGCAGTGAAACTTAAGCTTAACTAAAGACACACAAGCAGAGAGAAAATGTAAAACTAAACTCAGCGCAAACCAAAAGTTACCAAAGTTTAAAGTCGCTGCCTTTAAATAACAAACATTTTGTGGATTTCGTTTTAAACTTTTACCATTTAGTTTGCATTAGTCCCAATCATGCATAATTACACAGAGAGCCTCTGGGTCAACAGGAAGTTCTAACAAACCATTCAGTAAAATTCAGCATGAACTTTTAGAGACTTAGGCAGATACACAGGAAAAGACAGAGGACACACACACGCTGAAGAGGTCACAGTTTCATGAGTGTGGCCTTACCTGCAGCTCACACCACGCCACTTCCACTGTTGTCTCTGTATCCAGACCCTTGTATACAGTCTTAAAAGACCCTCTTCCGATCTCAATGTCAAACTTTAGGAAGCGTCCATCTGGTGAAGTCCCGACAGCTTTTATTTCAGCCTCCTCTATATCGTCTTGCACCCGTCTCTCGGCTTCCCTCTGCTCTGCTCGGGCTTTCGCAAGCTCCTTCTCCTCTTCCGTCTCCCTGTCTTTCTCCTCGGTTGGACTGCTGCTTCCCTCATACACAGTTTCTACCGCTTTTCCATCTTTGGCCACCTGTTCCTGAAGCCCTCTGGGACGCAATACCATGCCAGGCTGTTTGGCTACTGTTTTGTTGGTAACATCCAATACTGTCGGGCTGGGCTCTGTTACCGCCCCATCTGTACTATGTTCAACACTGCTAAAGGTAGGAATAGCAATCGTGCACACATCCAAACCTCCCTCAGTATTTTGTACGTGCCCCTCTACAACTGCCCCCCCATGCCCAAATGAAGGCTGCAGGGTGCTGCTTTGCAGATAGGAACCTCTTTGGGACTCCTCACCTTCATAATCCTGTCCACCAGGTCCAGGCTTTAAAAGCTGTTGAGAGAAGATGATTGAAGCCCCTTCACAGTCTGGGGGTGACGTGAGTATCACGGCTGCTTTGCTGGGCAGGTCCAAAGCTGTGGCATTCGAGTCACAAATGACACTCCGGCGGAAGAACCGGTGCTCGGCCGTTTTAGAGTCTCTATCCATCGTGTGGCGCCGACGTTGGACCTCGGGCTCTCCACCAAGTTTCTCCACAACATGTGTGTCTGAACTGGCAGAGCCGTTCACATTCTTGTGGGGGGTCTGGGGTGATGGACAGGGGGAGGAAGAAACAGGGGGCAGAGGGGCAATGAATTTCACTGCTTTGCCACTACTATTATTTTCAGACATTCTTTCAACGACAACAAAAAAGCTCAAATTGCAAAAGAGCAATTCTATATGCAGGGAAAAATTTTTTTGTAACCTATTCGTGTAAACTCTGGACACAGATCTGAACCTCAAAGTTCGCTGACCTTTGATCAAACTGCAAGAAAAGCAAAGGTAATGTGCAACAGAACAAAAACAACTAAATGCAGCAATCCTAGATGTCTTTTATGGGGGGGGGGGTTTCCCTCTTTGCAAATCAAAATGTTTTAAAAAGACAACCAACAGTTCCTACAAGGTCCGTTTGTAGTGGGCTCAGGGAAGCCCCAGGTGAGAGGAAGGGGCTTTCTCTTAAAAACTGGGGAGGGAAGGGATGAAAGGCAGTCAACAGAGGAGGGGTGCAAACACTGCAATGAGGTGATAATCCTCAAATCAACACGGAGATCCATCCTGCTGCCAACATCCAGACAGGAATGAACAAAACATGGAATGACTGGAGGTCTATCAGACCAGTATGGTCTCCCAAAAACAAAAAATAATAATGACAGAATGTGCCTGGACTCCAAAGCTTGGTCTGGTGACTTTTCTGTAAAACCAGGCTGAAGCCTCCTCAGCTGATTGAACAAGGGACTTCCAAGAGAGGTTGCTGGCCTCTACTCTAAGGCCAGATTGATGGCTAGGTAGGCCTAGCCTGGCCCAGCTGGGTCTGCTTTGGTCCTTGTCCCTGGAAATAAAAAAGAGATAGAAAACTGTGACGTTAAACTGTTTCATTTATAGATGTGATTTTATATTACAGGAATCAAGGTATCTGGCTCCCTGCCAAAGTGGCTGATAAGAACACACAAGCTGTCAGATAATCTAACCTTTTATTGCAGGAATTTGAAAGCAATTTCAAAGCTCTGGCTTTTTCCAGCCTGTTTGGCTGATTTCTATCTGGATATGTTTTTATTCTTGGACTCACACAGGACTTCAAAAATCATCAGCGTAGCAACTTTGCAGGACCGTTTAAAATAATCAATAGTTAACTTAGAGTGGACCTAGGCAAGCCCCCCCCCCTCAATTCATCCTGTCTGACATGAGTCATCATAGCTCATCTTTTTGCCATCAATTGAGCTCAGCACAATTTTTTTTTTTAATCTCCAACTCAAGCTCGTTAACCAGATGGAGATCTGCATCCCACACCAGTCTTTCCCTCCATAGTTAAAGCTGTAAAGAGATGTAGCAGAGAATGTGCCTAATTGCTCCATGTTCCAAATTTAGCAAAAGTCAGCACAGCAAGATTGACCCCAAGGTTAGGCTGCTCTGTAGCAATTCAGCAGATTAACATGAGAGATGAGGGGCACTCAGAGTGGCACAGACAGAACCACTTCACACAGAATGTATTACATATTGCATTACAGAAAATGTAACAACTAAGTATTATGTTCGGAATTTGAAAGCTGGCTTACATAATGTCTTACAGACACCTTCTACCTGGTTAGCATGGTAGCACTGGCACAGAGAAAGAGCTGCTGCTTTTAGAAACAATTCCCAGCAAACTTATTCAAGCTTGAAAACAACTCACAGCAAGTTTTCACAAGCTCGACACTGATGCACCAAAAAAAAACTTTCACAAAAAAAAAAAACAGGCAACTGTGGCCAATCTTTGCCATTCAAATGTGCACTATTCTTCAGAAGATATTTTTAAATTACATTTGTGTTTCAATTATCCCCAGAAACTTTTTTTTTTTTTTAGTGTCTCAATTCAGGGAAATGGTTAAAGGAAAACCACTGAGAACGTATGCGAAAGCTACAAGCGGCTGCAAATGTGACTGCTTGAATGGTTACGCAGCAATCAGCGAAGGCAATAAAGTGACAGCAACTAAAGAGACTCAGAAGGCTGAGTTTAGTATGGCACAGCTCATCTCATGGAGCAACCTTTGAAAGTTGTGCTCCTGTGACTGACACATCTGGCCAAAACGATGGACGCACTGATACCAGAGTGACATTAAACTTTAAACATTCATTACTGATTACAGGGGAAAAAAACTCAAAACATGCATATGTCCATCCTAAGGCAGAACTGGGGCTCTTTCGCTTATTAGGTGAATGTGTAAAACACTATGCTATGGAGCCACTGCAGGTGTGTGTGTGTGTGTGTGTGTGTGTGTGTGTGTGTGTGTGTGTGTGCATCACTGCTGTGATTTCACAACAGCTGAGGGGTCACGTTAATGTTAGGGTCAGGTGTAAACTTTAGTGTTTAAATTGCAATAAACATTATTATTTTGCTAAATAATAAGCATTGTAGATTACTGCATTACTGGTGTCCCCCAAGGACCAATTAGAGGTGTCCCTTTAATAACCTGATGATAGAACAGACTTCATTACTTAAATGAGCACCACTGCAAAAGAAATACATAAATGTCTATGTGAGGCATTTATACAAAATTAGGTAAAGTACAGTATAAGCAAATTAGTATACTAACACAAGATTTAAAAACAAAAAGTTTAAAATTTCACCCCTGTGTAATGCAAGCACTGCCACACCAAAAAATTTATTTTACAAAATAAATAGAAGGAATCAACCACATCATGGCAAAGCTATCCAGTGGGCCAAAGTGGACCCTATAATGGGCCAATCCTGGCCCACGGGCCATATATTTAATACCCCTACCCTCAGTACAAGTCTATGATCTAAACCTACTTGTCACGTGGAACTATGTGTGTAGCATTAAAATACGATAAAAGATAATAAATGACTTGTTATCAGTAATATCAGCACATCATCAGTAAATGAGCTCCATTGGTTACGACCGGATCATTAAAGCCTAATGAAGAAAAGGTGTGCACAGCCACAGGCGCAAATAAAACTTAAGGGTAAATGATGCAAGAGTCGCTGCTTTTAGCACAAGGGTCTTTATGGTATGATGTATGACAATAACAATGCTGCACTCGTAAGAACTGCTGTACTGTATTTCAAACTACTGAGCAGCCTGGAAATGCAACGAGCTTTAAGCCACAGCTGCAGAGCAGCCCGTGCAGTGAGGGGTTCACTGCTGCCTGTTGAAGAACTCGAGGAAACGAGGCTGTGTCGCTAAGTTTGCCTGCAGGCAAAAACAAAGACACGAGCAACGACCGGTCACGATTTTTTTTTTATAAAGCATTGCAATAAACACATGGCTAAGCATTACCTATGACATCGGTGTGGTCTGTGCTGGTGCTGTGGAAATATGAAGGGGAAAACTTGATGAAGAAGCCCTTGATTCCTCTGCAGAGGGGGTCCGCTCAGACACGCAGCACAAGTGTCAGTATGGTGCGTCACAATAAAGCCACAGTTGGTTGCCGAAAACCCAAAATAACAGCAATTTGCACAAAAAGACAACTTGCGCTTCTACTGTACCCCCCTAAATTAAAGGTCCGATCGGTGGCGCGACGAGCGGTCCGTGCGGCGAGACAGGAGCCGACAGACAGACACCTCCCACCGGACAGAGATGACAAGTTCGCCCGCTGGTGTCGCGGCGGCTGTGGTACTACTTTCCCTGCGTGTTGTCTGTGTCCGGCTCCAAAAACGATAATAGTCTCACTCAAAGATGATGTATCACAACCCGTATCGACACCCAGTCCGCTTGTGCCGCCGCTGCTTTGCTCCTCCGGACTCGTATAATGCAAATAAATCCGCTGCGGTCCACAGTGATTCCCCCCCGTTTTCAAGTCATCAGACAGCGGCTCCGTCTGCTCTGGGATCTTCTCCAGCGATGACTCGTCAAAGCGACTGCTGGGCTTTCACGCAGCAGAGCCGCATCAACCAACTGCTGTGAGCAAGGATGCTGGAGGAGAACAGGCCGTCTTTCAAAATAAAACCAAATGCCCTCCATAACACCAAACTCATAAGCTCCCTATATTCCCTCTAAACGTGTTAAGCCGTGAAAGGGCTTTTGTTGACTGCATAATAAACTATTTATTCATTGTGACAAGCTCATGCTGCCCTAAGCAGATTTTGTTTTCCTGAGGTATATGAAGCATATATGCTTGTTGTCTTTCTTTGGCGCTGTTTTGGTTGTGCGCTTTCAAGCTCTCTGTGTTATACTTAGTACAAACACTGGTATGTATTTAAGGTGTATTAGTCAAACATTTAAAATAAGAAAAATTATCATTATCGTTATTTTATAATTTAGGGAGAAATGCATCAGACACCGGCCTGATTTTAACTGGGGTTTTTTTGTGTGTGTGGGGGGGGGTAGTGGTTCAAAATGTATTTTCAAGCAAGGTAAGCAAAGTTTGTGTTTTAGTCTTATTTTATACAATTAAAAACGAAAATCCATTGCCGTATCAATGAAAAGCAAGAAAGAAAGCAAAGAGAAAAGGGTCTTAAGGCGAATTTTAATCTTATTTTGACAAGTCAAGCCGGAAAGGGTTTTATTTTCTATTGGGCTGATTGTCAACAACCGCCAGAGGCAAACTCCTGCATGAAGAGCCACCAGACAGCAGCAGCTTGAACCAATACATGCTGTTCATCGCGTCTTTGCCATTATTTTTTCTTTTAAACTAATAATTATTGAGGCTGCCCCCCACCACCATCACCACCAGTTTTTCTTGAATAATGACAAATTTACCCTGAAAGGAAGTGACTTTTACTTGAGCAGCTGGTCTACTTTATCTTACCCAGTAGCCTTTATGCTCCATTTTTCTTTTATTTTAAACCAAACTTCTTATCTTTACTAATTAGGAAACACACTTCACACTTGCTGCTTCCTCCAGATAGCCATGCAAATCTTCTTTTACTAAAATAACTATTGTGAAAATGTCACATACAAAAATCAGAACTGCCCTGTGGGCTTTAAAAACGGACTAATTTATACAGTCATTACCATATCTTATTATATACAGCGCTTATCTAAGTTTCCACTGTTAATAGCAGAATGACTTGCTCACATTGGCTGCTGCACAAATATTCCTCAACTGGTAAAGTGTTGCGAATAATGCGTTCGCACCTGAGACTTCTACCTGTGAGTCATTAACTTGTTCTTTTGGGTTGTCGTGTGGCCACCAGTAGATTAATGTTCCAGCGAAATACGAATGAGCCTGAGTGTGTCAGCACAGATCAAACTATTCAAGTTGGGTCTTTTCTCTTGGTGTCTGTGTGTGAGGCGGTGTTCCTATGCCTGTGTGTGCATGCTGCACATTTTTAGCCTGCATTTCCCTTAAGGCAATCACGGCTTAGCCAAGTACAGACTAAACCAGACAGTTTTTAGAAGTGCACAAAGGCACTACTGAATTCACACAATGTCCATAATGTCCAAATGATTTATTCTCTTCAAAGTGCACAGAAGAACACATTTTGTCCCTGACAGTTACGGGGATACTAGGCCATTAATGGCACGCGCAGCAGTGGCAGCTGCAGTTTCTGTGATGAGACAATGTTACCCACCAGTAAACTCACATTTCTATAAGCTCAGGTAGCGTCCTGTGCTATGGTATTCAGCTAATCTAATTTAAAGTAGTTAGGCATGCATGCATGTGCAAGTTAAGCATGCCTAAAGCTTAATATCCTAATATGTGTATCTTAATATAATATATCCCAGCGTACATTGTTATGACGTTAGGCACACAGAGAATATGCATGACCGAAATACTTCAGTTTGTGAAGTTTGTTGAGAAAATGTGTTAACAGTTTAGAGACACTTTCCCAGTGATTGTGTGTGGGTAAAATGCTTTTTAAGGACAGAGGGAGTTGAAGTAATGCTGTTTGACCACTATTCCATAGTCACCACACAGCCCAGCCCTGCTCCTGGAAGTAAGATAAAGAAACAAAGATAACCTCAGATGAACAACAAAACTTGACATTTTACACTTTGTCATTATTTATTGAACAAAACCTGAGCCAAAATGCAGAAGCACTGCGTGAAAACTGAAGTTCACCCTGAGTGCTTCCATAGGAATTAAGAGAGCAAGTAGCAGCCAGATGCTGCTAATCAAATGCACTTGATTTACTGACGGAGCAAGTGTGAGCACCAAACTAGGCAGTCTCGGCTTAGTTTGTTGATCTGGAGCATTCAGGTGTGTGTTAATACCATGCCAAGGAAGAACATCAGCAAGGATTTTAGAAAAGCAACTGTTGCTGGGAAGGGTTTTGTCATTCTATGTGACAAAGATTATTTACAAGTGGAAAACATTCAAGAGTGGAAGTGGAAGCAAAATCACCGTAAAGTCAGACTGTGCGACGCTTAGAGAAACTGCAAAAAGAGCTAGAGACTCTACAGGCCTCAGTTAGCATGCTACAGTTCATGACAGTAAAATTAGAAAAAGTCTGAGCAAGTACGGCTCGTTTGGAAGGGTTGAAAGGAGGAAGTCTCTTCTCTCTCAAAAGGACATATCTGCACAACTTGCGTTTGCAAAGTTACATCTGAACAAACCACAGGACATCTGTCCTTTGGAGAGACAAGACCAAAGTGGAGATGTTTGTCCATAATGCACAGCACCACGTTTGGAGAAAACTGAACACAGAATATCAGCACAAACACCTCATACCAAATATGAGGCACGGAGGTGGAGGGGTGATGATTTGGGCTTGTTTTGAGCCACAGGACCCAGGCACCTTGTAGCCATTGACTCGACCATGAACCGCACACCAAAATATTCAGTGAGTCAAATTTGAGGCCATCGGTCCAAAAGCTGAAGCTTGGCATAAACTGTGTCATGCATCCCAAGCACATCAGCAAATCTAACAGAGAATTGCTCAAAAGGATAAGAATCACTGTGTTGCATTGCCAGTCAAGATCCAAACCTCAACTTGGTTGTGGCGGGACTTCAATAGGGCTGCGCATAGACAAATGCCCACAAACCTCAAAAAGTCATACAGAAAACTTACTTCAAGCTATTCCTGCTAAGGGTGGTTACACAAGCTACTGAATCATGGGGTGCACTGAGTTTTTCACACACTGCTTCTAAATTTTGGCTTCGCTTTTATTAAATAAATAATGACAGTGTAATATGTCATGTATTTTGTTCATCATAGGTTGTCTTTACCTGATTCTAAGACCTGGAAATGACTAGATTTTTTGTTATTTATGATGTCCTGATATGTAAAACCTTAGAACTGAGGGTGTAATTTTTTTCCCCCATGACTTTACTAATTCAAGCAGATCATTCTAGTTGAAATTTGCTAGCTTAGAGATTCTGACAGGTTAAGCTTTACATGCTGACTTCGATGGTTTTCTGAATAACCACTTCCTCTTTTGTAATTTCTCTTTATGCCCCAGTAACCTAGTTTTATCTAACTTTGCTTCAAACACACTGCTACCCCACTCCAATTAGTTTTGCATGCCCAACCTGTTTTTCCATCTTCATCACAGTTCTGTTAGGTTTAGTTAAATGAGCTGGCATAAATCTGAGGGGGGAATTAATGATTGAAGTTATGCCAAAAGTTATGTTTACATTTATAATAGTACTCTAAACTAACACCCTCATTCATTTTTTTAACATTAGAGCAACAACACTATTTTTAAAGCTGCCAAGAAATGTGATGTGAATTAAATTCCACTTCCCTTATTCCGCTCTTTGACTGTACTGCCTCCACCACAAAAACATTTCATACTATCCTTGAGTCTTGCTGGTAAAAGTATGAAATGTCAGCATTTTCTTTCTTTCTATCTGGTGACACATTATCAAATATCTCTTTAAAATATATATAATTACTTTTCATCTTTTAGTGGAGGTGTGCAACATCCTGCTCCGTAGTAGGCCCCGCAACTTCCTGTTCGCAGCTTTCCTTACACTGCATAATGATACCAGCAGAGGTTTTAATGTGTTGCAGTGTGTGCTGATAAAAAGCATCTCGCTCTAGTCCTGAAACTCACCCACTCAGCACACACAGAAGCAAGCAAAAGAGGAAGTTTGAGAGCAAAGCTGAACCAAGAATATGTAAAGAGGAAATATGCAAAGAAGGGCTGCTGACACGGCAGTGCAAGTTCGTATTTGTATGCATATGCGTGTGTTTGTGTATCTGTGTGTGCTTTGCTGCTTCCTGCAGCAATCATACAAACACACCTCAGATGGGTGACTCTTCATACAGCTTTAATTTCTCTGGATGTAAAAACATATTGCAGGTTCTTGTGACCTGCATTTCCTGATGTCAGAGAGAAGCAAGTTTCGGCAGGTTGGAGAATTTGTCGAAACTTGGCTCAGTCGAATTAAGCCTGCATGGGTATCTTTCCCCAAAATAAACACAGGGGTCACGCCTTCTTTGCAACCTGTCTTTGTCATCACTGCATCTCATGCATGGATCGTGTGCATTTTCATGTTCCTCTTTAAGTCTCACATTAAATATTAATCCGGTCAACGTGTGGGCCCTGTGACCAATCAGATGCTGGTGTTCTGCTGTGATTGCTAAAAAAAAAAAAAGACTTCTCTGCAGAAGTACTTTTATAGTCACTAGCATTTGACTAATTTCTTGTCATTCTATTTTGGCTCTCTGTATGTGTAACAACACTTAGAGCAAAGAGCTCCTTCACGCAACTCATTTCAAGCTCTGTAGTAGCTTTTTGAGTGCACTGATCAAGGACTGGAGCAGAGGAAGAGAACAGCACGATTAACGCGTTTAAGGTTCTTTCTTTCTTTTTCTGTTTTTTCTGTTTAAGCTTATTTGAATTACCACATCCAATGAAAGTGTGTGGGTGCTCGTGAGTGTCAAAGGACGTGCTTTAAAAGCTCCTATGTCACAACATTGAACCTGTCACTTCCCTTCTCGGTGATACTGCATACACCTCGCACTTTCTTTCTCCGTCATGCCCACACTGTCTCTGAGTGCTTTTATGTGTGTGCGCGCCTTTTATAGAAAGCCTAACAGACCCTTAAAACTCTATCTACTGTGCAGTGTAAGCTAATTGCGTGTCGTTGCAGTGAAATGAACTTCAGGACTAATTGTGCAGTACAATCCTTTACCAGATAGTGACACTAAAGAGTCCAGTCTTTTATTGTCAAAGTTTGATTGCACTTTCACTCTCTGCATTCCCCGTTTCTATTACCATACATCTCCACGCAGGCTTGTTAGAAACCCATTACTTTGCTCTTGGCCAAACAAAATCTATCTACACATGCTTTCACTCGCCCTGGTAACAAGCCAAATTGGAGGCAATTAACATAAATGAGGTTTCTCTCCCTGCAGGCACATGAGCAGGTTAGACATGACATGGTAGTTTTTTTATTATTATTATTTCTGAATTGTAAAGGAGAGAAGAGAATTGCATATATTGTTTTAACTGCAGTTTAATTGCTGGCTGTAGGACAAACACTCATAATATTTCTCTGGGTCTTTTTGCCCCCTGTTGATCCCTCATTAGTGTTAAATCTAAGCATTTACAAATACTTTATTGCTGGAAGATTTTCTAACATTTACTGGGATTTTTTTTTTTAATGAAATCCAACTGCAAAATGCATCTGAAGGAAGCCAGCATGTGTGTGCTTGTTCACACTACTGTATCCTTTCATGTGCTGTATAATGCAGTCTGCCCTAAAGCCACACTGTAAAAGTAACAGTGTTCATAAATACCAAAGTGTGGTCATGAAATATTATAAAGGCAATGGCACAGACTAAATCTTTTAGCTTATGACTCTTTTTCCAGTTACTAATTTTGCTAAATATGCAGCTTAGGGTTCAATTATATCTTGTCATAATAAATGCGCAGCAAAAATACAGAAGCTGTAAATGTGAGATAAATCGAGCCAAGGGCGCAATAACTGGCTGGAGAAGACATGCAAGTGTTATCCACAAAAATCAGCGTCACTGGAGTTTAAAAGGCATGTAGCACGTGGACGCGATAACGTTTTACACAATGCTGAATTTAAGATTTCTAAAAACAAAGTAATGAGCATGTGCATCATTTTCTAATTATCTGCAGCTTTGTTTTAAAATTTAATTTCCTGTTTCAAAGGGAGGGACGTTAACTGAAGCCACATGAAAATCAGATTTCATTTTGTGGGTGTTTTTTTTGTTTTTTTTTGTGCAAAATGGGTCCACCTCCACTTTACACTTAAAGCGGGGGGGTAATTTTAGACACAAGGAAAAGCATTTTCAGCAAATTGACAATAGGAATATCAAAGCATTTGGGTTTTCTAAATTGCTGAGGAACTTGTGTTCATATGAGCATGTGATTCATTTTGTATGCCGTCTCCGTCTATACTGTCTCCCACACTCTGTGTTTTGCCAGCCTCTTTTATCAAAGCCCCCTTGCTGTGTGTGAGTCATTCAAATTTACAGCACCTTTGGAAACATCCAGTCTTCATTTGAAGAAGAGTCTGCATCTTATTATAGAGTATAATAGATGCCACAGGAAACCAGGGCAGAGACACACTTAAATTAGTAACAATCAATTGCTGACCTATTTTTCTTTATAACTTTTTTAAAAAGCTGTCAAGCCTTTTCAGTGCTTTAACGTTCTGCTTAAACAGCAAAACAGTTTTGAAGGCAAAAATGATGAAGAACAGTACTGAATTTTGCACGAGGCTACTGCAAAACTGATCAAATAAATAAAAAGCTAACTGCGCTCACAAACTGCTTTTAAATAACAATCTTCAAAAGTCAGGAATTATACTTTTTTATTTGTTGATGAGAGTTATTAATCAAGAAGAAAGTTTACAGTTCCACTTAATATGAAACTGTAGTCAGGAGGTCATCAGCTTAGCTTAGCAGGGAAAACAGCCTGGTTCTGTTCAAATGGTTTTTAAAAAAAAAGATTCTGTCCTGGCCAAGAAATACAAAACACCCAATTGTTTGGGTTGTTTTTCACATTGGCTTTTGTGCAGATTAAACAAACAAGATATTGAGGTTTTGCAGACATGTGAGCGCTAACCATGTGACGTTAACTTGTCCACATTTTGGACCTCTGACAATCACGGTGACAAGTGAATAAGGATGTAGAGTGTAGGATCAAGTGAATGAGACCCCAGTCACGCAGGTCTAGAGAGCAGTCCATGACGATTTGGCAACTTCCAGTTGTGAGGGAAAATTGTGTATTCCCCAACAGGTTGGTGAGGGAGGTTGGCTGTAGTAGGTTGCTGGCAGTCATTGGGAAATTGATTGCTAAAGCCTCAGTCACACAGGCCTTTATACCACTTGGAGACCCCCTGGTGATACTAGGGGAAAATGTGTGCTCCCCAACCAGCAAAATCCTCCTTGGGATTCTTTTGACTCCTAACAGACTGCCGCACTAAACTGTAATTTGCATGTAAGCTGTCATCTAGTCTACAAACGCTCACCAGCTACCCTCGCAGCAGTAATAAAACTGTGAAGTGTGACACAAAACATAATGCTGAGGCACAGTTTTTACTTTGAAGGTGAAGATTCTCCATTTCCAGATTGCGTTGCACTTTTTCAACTTTTATTGCCGCTTGGTGAGTAGTTGGCAAGTGTTTGCAGACAAGTCAGTGTCTTCCGTGCAAACTATGGGCAACCATGGCAATCTGCTAGCAACCAAAGCAATCATAAGGTAGTTGTTTTTGGTGCGGCACCCTCTTTGCAATCGATTTCACCTACAGCAACAGCGAGAAACCTTCAGGAACCACCTGCCAATCTGTCAGGAAATGCAAATTATTCCTTAGTGACTGATGTCATATCATGTCCACTATGATAGACAACTCTCAAGCAGTGTCAACATGCAAGAAATCTCTAGCACGTATTGCTTTACTAACTTTAGGGGTTTCTTTACTTGTCAAGCTAGCCGTTTAAGTTGACCAGATGCCGGTGGTAGTTTTATATTAGGCTAAAACAGAAAGGCTAGAGGTCTGCTCTGCTTGATTGGGATTCTTAAAAAATTACTTATACTTCCTGTTAGCAGCAAAAAACAAAACTAACAAACAAAAAAACACTTTAAACAGGTAAATCGTGAATAGTGAAACAGATAATCATACCGCCATAAAGGGTCCTTTCAGCTGACCCACTTTAACACCAACTAGTGAACACAGAAGAGGTTTATTATTGTAGTTCCCACTCACTCACCTACCCAGCTTTAAAAACACAAATGCACTTGTCTGCATAGCAGGACTAAACACGGTTACCTGGCAATTAAATATGGTTGTTTCACTGAGAGATTAGTGTGCTTGTATGTGTACTAAAAGACTAAAGTAAAAATGTCAAACTACAACACATGTTCTGAGCAGGCGAAAGATGAAAGTCTTTGTGCACCTGCTCATCTGCCAGCGAAAACAAACTAGCTCTCTGATCTGTTTCGCCCTCATCCCACAGTACCCTGCTGCATCGGATGTGTATGTTTGTCTGCTAATGCGAGCATGACGGTGTGAGTTTTGCTTGGCCCAATAATGTATAACTACTGTTACCAGATAGCATCAGAAGTTTAGATGTGCAAATTCGCCTTATTAACTTTGAAACTTTGAAGTGTTTTACCTATTGAGCCAGTGTGTGTCTGTGTGCATCACTGAGTCTGAGCGTCTGAGTGTATACTTGCATTAGAGATGTTGTGGAGACATATAGTCACATTGTGGGGAACCTGCCTAATAAATCATAAATCATTCACTTTTAGGGTTAAGACATTTAGTTTAAGTTAAGGCTTAGTCAAGTAGTTCTCATGCTTTGGATTAACGCATGCGTGCATCACTGCAACGAAAAGCTTTGGAGCATAGAGGCCCCTTTTATCATTGGTTGGATGAGAGAGTGGCACTGTCTAGTTAGTGTGCATGTGTGTGTGTGACAGAGATGTGGAAAGTGAGAGGTCAGCACTGCCTGGTACTCAGCTGCTGAAGCCCTTTCTTTGTGTGTGTGTGTGTGTGTGTGTGTGTGTGTAGGTGTGTGTGTGTGTGTGTGTGTGTGTGTGTGTGTGTGTGAGAGAGAGAGAGAGAGAGAGAGAGAGCGCAAGAGAGAGAGAAGTGGAATGAGAGCATAAGCAAATGAGCCAAATGACTAACGGCACAAAGACAATGCACAAAGACAAAGTGTCGCATCACAGTTGATTTTAGGCTTTTTGTAGTTCAAATCAAGTCACAAGTCATTTGAGACAAGCCCAAGACAAGCTTCAGAGGTCTCAAGCAATTAACTGCTTGCTGCACCCCACCCTGCTTTGTTATTATTGCATTGTCTTTCACGGTTTCCATGCCCACACCACTCACTTGCAGGCCCCTTGATTCCAGATAAAGATAAACAAAAGCAGCTTCCCATGTCTTGCTGGGACTTGCTAACTGAAATGACTGTTGATAAATTTTACACACTCTAGCTTGCTGGTGATGAGCTTACATTAGCAATACACATTAGTTAATAAAGCTAGCTAAAATGTTAATACGCACTTGATAGCTGACTGAGGGTAAAGCTGATGCCATTTAAGGTGCTAGCTCTCTGTCCAAGTGTTTCTGTCTTGCCCAGGAACACTTAGATGCATGGACAGAAGGATCTGGGGATAAAAGTGAAAACCCGAGTCAAAGATACATCCTGTGATGCACTGGGACTCATCTTCAGTGACATCCTTGGATGTTTTGGGTCTTTCAACATCACTCACCCTCACTCAGAAAACCAAGCCAGAGTTGATCAGGGCCTGGCATGTGTTCCAGCAGCATTGGCTCGTGAACCATTGCTCCTGATTCAAAGCTATCTGGAAGTCCTCCATGGCAGACTTTCCTTTTTGTAACCCCTGTGATCCCGAGTAGCATGCAGATCTTGAAAATGACTAGTAAAACCTCTACACACCCCTTCGAAGGACTCATAGTGTGCCTCCCAGTCTCTCCTTCTGCAGATGGAGAAGGTCCTTGTATTTAAACAGCCTCCTGTAATTAGTGGGTAACACACTGTATGGCCTAAATTACAGGCACTGCATCACGATTGGACAATCATTGTGTGGGTGGGGTTTCACAAACAGTAATCTTAAAAGTCCACGGTGAAGAGAATAAATAAAATGATATTTAGAGTCAGTGTTACAGTGGTCATGTGTATTGATTATCTGTTAGCAAATGCTCAGATGAGTTGTTCTCTCCCTTGGGTAACTTTGCTGTAGTTCAACTTTCTGCAATGATAGCTCATGTACAGTAGCTTCCCCCAACACTGGAAAGACTGCACACAGCATCTGCTGCATGCACATTCACACACGTATGCTTCCTCCTTCACATACACAGGACGACCTAAACAAGGACGCTTTCATAGAAAAACTGCTTCACAGTCCTAAGCTTGAGTATTTCAGAAGCAAGTCTGCCATTTTAACACATAACTTAACCAAAAGCTTGCTAGATAGTTTTAAACATTGCACAACGGTTCTCAGATGTTTGCAGGTTGTCTATAAAAAGCAAGTCAGTAGTGGTCTCTAAAATGCAAAGGTCTCAGAAACAATTCATACCGTAGCTCCTCATCATGAGTGCTATGCCTGCAGCTTTAAGTAGATTTGGACACCACATGGCGCTTCAAGCATTTCAAGGGAGGACACTTCACTTTAGTCTATGTGGTGTGCATTTCACTTTTACTTTGACGAGCAACATGACTCACTTTTTCACATATCTAAATCTCTGCAGGCAAATCACAACAGATATCTGCTTGCATGCTATAAATAACTTCCATACCAGTATTCCTGTTCAGGGCGTTGGAGGTTTGAACTCCCATTCAGTGTGTTATTGTCTGTGATTCACAACAAGTCAAGTTGAGTCAAGTGAGTCTTATCAATCTATTCTACTATTACAAATCACATTTGCCTCAAGCTGGTTTAGCAGTGGCTTCTCAAGGTGGCCTCTGTAATTATGTTACACATTTGGACTGGGAAATAAATACAACTGAAGTACTCTGAGGAGGACCACATCCTGCTTTCGGTGAAGACTGTGTGTGTGTGTGTGTGTGTGTGTGTGTGTGTGTGTGTGTGTAAGCAACACCTCATACACGGCATCATACATTGTTTACAGTCATGCAGAAGCAGAAGCAGCACAAAGCTCTGGGATTACTGAAGATGAAACAAAAATGAAACATGTGAGCTAATAGAGCTAACTGCTCTTCAGTTCCCATTTGCACATTAAATGGTTATAAACCTACCTGATGCACTCTAAAACTTTCCCCGTGAAGTGCCCTTTTATCTTTACTGCCAAACACCACTTTTAAGTAGGATTACAAATGATCAAAATCACACTGCAACACTGGAAGTCTCTGTAAGCCATGACGGTAAGTAAAGAATTTACCCCATAAGTGGAACTTTTTCATCTGTACAGCAGGTATTATTTTAAGCAAGAACGGTGCACTCTAACTGGCATGGTCCAAAGACTCTCTGTTTCTAGGAACCGAAGAACGAAGAGGTTTGACCGAGTAATGAGGTGCCTCATGTAAACACTGGTTTCTAGGAACGATTACAGAAAAACGTGGGCAGGAGAGTTAGTTTTTAACCTCTCATTTAGGGATTAACTTGGAATCTATCTTTTAAACGGTCCAACAAACTTTACACAAGTACCCCATTTTAGGCTCTTAAACAATTGCAATTTATCTCCAAATCCCTTAAAGACCGCAGACGTGTAATTCTGGAAAACCACAAAAGTAAAAATAATTTCTCGCACAGTGTCAGCTGAGATTAGTTCAGTTCCTGGAAGCTGAATGCAGCGAACTAAAAAAGAAGCGAAAGGGAAGATATTTCTGCTATTAACCACACTGACACATAGCCATAAAATGAAAGCTGTGTAAAAATATTGCATAATAGTTCGAGTAAGCTGTTTGTCTTTAATGGTGACACAAACATTTAGTGGTTGGTGTTGTCCATTATGTTTATTGAATGTCATCAGATTTATCTGTGGCATCAGCGTTTCACCTTAGAGCGTACTAGTGTGGGGGCTGCTCCGAAAGGACATCAGGGTTTAGTAATATTAAGCTGTATGCATTTATTTCAGGAAATTATTTATAGTGCTCTTCAATCCTGTCAACATTTAATGATAGCACAAGGCTAAAGGGCTGGATCCAATACCAGTAAATGAGGCAGATGTGGGCCAGCTGCAAATCAATTTCCAAAAATTTTGGGACTCTTTGTAAGAACAAAAACAGAATACAGTGATCTGCAGATCTCATAACTGAGGCAACGTATCATTTTAAAACAGAAGGTAATTCTGAATTCGATGGCAGCAACATGTCTCAAAAAAGTTGGGACAGGTTCGTGTTTGTCACTGTGCAGCATCCCCTCTTCGTTTAAAAACGGCCTGTAAACTGTGAACTGAGGAATGCTGTACCATCTTTGTCCAATATAGGATTCTAGTTGCTCAGCAGTCCTGGGGCTTCTTTGTCTCATTTTTTTGTTTTGTGATGCACCAAATATTTTCAGTTGGTGAAAGGTCTGGACTGCAGGCAAGCCAGATCAGTTCCCAGACCCCTCTACTATGAAGCCATGCTGTTGTAATAGATGCAGTTGCAAGGCAAGGCTTTCTAAAAAGAAGACGTAGTCTGGATGACAGCATATGTTGCTCTAAAACCTGTGTATACCTTTCAACACTGATGCCTTTCCATATGTGCAAGCAGCTAATCCCATAGACATGAATGCACCCCAATACCATCAGAGGCTTTTGAACTGAGAGATGGTCCCTCTCCTCTTCAGTCTGGAGGATGCAGCGTCTGTGTTTTCCAAATAAAATTTCACATTTTAATTTGTCTGATCACAGAATAGTTTTCCACTTTGTGTCAGTCCACTGTAAAGACGATGACGTTTCTGGATCATGTTCACATATGGTTTCGTCTTTGCATGATAGAGCTTTAACCTGCGTTTGTGGATGGCACAGCGAATTGTGTTCACAGGCAATGATTTCTGGAAGTGTTCCTGAGCCCATGCAGTAATTTCCATGACAGGATCATGCCTGCTTTTGATGCAGTGTTGCCAGAGGGCCTGAAGATCACGGGCATCCAATATTGCTTTTCAGCCTTGTCCCTCGTGCACACAGATTCTCCAGATTCTCCGAATCGTTTTGATGATATTATGTACTGTAGATGATCCGATATTCAAACTTTTCCCAATTTTACATTATTCTGAAATTGTTCCACAAACTGCAGACAGGTTTTTGCAAATTGGTGACCCAATGACCGTCTTAACTTCTGAGAAACTCTGTCTCTCTGAGATGCTCTTTTTATATCCAATCATGTTATTGACCCATTGCCAGTTAACCTAATGAGTTGCAAAATGTTCCCACAGCTGTTTGTCTTTAGTACCACTTACTTTTTCCAGCCTTTTGTTGTCTTCTCCCAACTTTTTTTGAGATGTGCTAATATTTTTCATGAAATAGTGAAATATCACAGTTTAAACATGTTGTGTGTTTTCTGTTTTATTGTGAATAAAACATGGGTTTAAGAGATTCTTCTTTAAAAATATTTTGGACAGCAAGCTAAATGAATCAAATATTTGAATTGGGGGTTGGCTAACAAGGTCGAACATAAAAATGACATAAAAAATGACACATGCACAACGCTTTTTCATGCATTGTTACATTGTTTCTGTATTCACTGTGTGCCATGTTCTTTCACTTCACCTAATGAAATTCCTGCCTTTGAGATTATGATTTTTTGAGGATTTGTGCGCAGACTAGTGTTTTCAGTTAGTTTTGACCTTTCCCCCAACACACTTTGAATGTTGAAGTATTTGAACAAGAAGAAGAAAAGGCTTGCTTTGTTGATTTAAATATGTGTGAGTGAGAAGGAAAGGAAATCATAAGTTTGGGTTATTTTTGGTGCCTTTTTCAGTTCCTCTATTTTTCAGTCATGCTCTTGCCAAAAGGCCTTTAAAATATATACTCCAATAAACCTTTATTTTCTTACAAAGTATTTTTCTTCTTGTCCTACAACTGCTAAATGTTCACCGGCTAGATATTAACTGTGTGTTTTTGCTCTGTTTTATAAATATAACCTGTGAAGCCATATCATACTTGCACCGCAGAAGGAAGTTGTGCGCTAAAGTTGCAGCAGTGCAAACCATGCGTTGCAGGAATTTACATGTCGCGTGTAAATTCACACAGATTGGTCTGTTTGTTGGATATTTATCTGGCAGCAGTAATTTTGATATGCCTGGGCTATGGAGTAGAGTCACAGGTAAATTTACAGAAAACCTTTTAATGTTTAAATGTTCATTATTAACATTTTAGAGCTCAACTGTTGTTTCCTTGCTAACTTTGTCACCAGCAAAGTACGATCTTACGTCAGATAATTATACTCCTGTGGAGTTTGCTCTGGTGTTTGGGTTATATGTCTTTATTGATATTATTGATCAATAGACTCATTTTCTAGTGTTTCCCTCGGTTAGTGCTGTAGGTGAGTGGAAGACGCAAAACATGTCAAGGTGCTCAGCGGCAAACATAAACATGGTGCAACATTTCCTGAGGTAAAATAGGCCAAATTTCTTAGACAAATAGACTATAACAGAATTTAAATCAGTCCACGGGCTGTTAGAGGGAAACAAAACACTTGTAGAAGGTCTAATATTTCTTTAAGTGACATGAAAAATGTTAAAAACAGAACCTTGACAATGACAAAGCATGCCTCTCGCCTATGATGTTATTCAGCCATGCAGGTAATTTTGGTTTTACTTGACCAGTTTCTGAGACGTCTGCATCCTGAAACTGCATGGCCTGTGTCTACGTGATATGGTATGGAGCATGGTTTCACAGAGTCTAGAGTTCCTGGGTTTAGAGAGCTGTAAACTCCCAACAATGAAGCCTCTGTGCTTTAATGGGAACACACCTGACCTCAGTTAACTTGACAGAAATACAGCAGTATGTTTGTTGTGCAAACAGGCACAAATAGGCAGATTTTGGTGTGCACTGGATGCTAGTGGTTTGCTGTGGTCATTCAGCGTTATACAAGGGCACATGGTCACAGTCTAACCATAAAAAAATATTTGTTTTGAGTATGATGATTTGTTTAGCTTTTTAGGATTTTTATATAGATTTAATACAGGGAGAGAATACGGGAAGATAAAGACGGAGGCAAAGTGAAAGGGTGCAAAGTGAGAGTCAGGCAGGGAGAGAGAGAGAGACCAGGATGGGCTGAATAAGCTGTTTGTTTGTCCCTCTCTTGTCCACCCTGGCCTTGCCTGGTGCTTGGTGCCTGGCGTCCAGGGTGATTTCCTTTCATAACGACCACTGCCATCCCTACATTAGCATTTTCACTGCTGTGAGGGCAACGCTCAAGGGTGTACGTGTGTTTAGTTGCTTGCTCCTCTACGGGCCTCATTATGCAGGGAATGGGAAAGACCGAGAGAGGAGAGCAGGGCCGAGACATCGACCTGACATCGCTGAGATCCACCATGCCAGCCAGTGGCCCTCTCCAGGTCAGTATACCCAACAAAGAGAGACAAACCTCTAAAAACTATAGTGGTATCACTTGTTTTGTTAAGCAACAGTGGCTCCCTCCTGTCTGCTTTCCTTCTGTTTCTCCCTCTTTCTCAGTTCCTGTTCCCATCACTCTTCAGTCTTACTTTTTTTCTCAGTCCTGAGAGTTTGTTACTCTGAATCTCTGCTTCTGTCTTGGATTTACCACAAAGCTGTGGTATGTTCTGCCTGTGTGAGAGCTGAGGATCAAAGGGTTGCTGTGTGGCTCTCTGGGTTAGGTTAAGTGCCTGTACTCTATCCCAAGACTAAAATACAACTACAGCATCCATCAAATATCAATTAGGGCCTGGGTGCAAAGGTTAATAATGTCCTTTAATGTAGCTGTGGGTCAAAGAAACAGATACGCAGGAATGCCGAGAAAAAAAGGGGTCGTTGTACAGTTGGAGTTTTGAGAGGCAGCATTTATTTTTTCATATTCACATATATATACACACTCTTTTAGGGTATATTTAGTTTATTTAAAATTGATTTTTTTTTGCCAATATTCAAATAGATTCATGTTTCTTTTTTCAAACAATCATTTGACTCACATTCACAGCAGTTATAGATATTTACATAAATGTTGCTGGTATCTGCTGCTGTTCTGTATTAGAGGAAACAGGGTTCCTGCCCATCAACCAGCAGGAGTATCAGTTACTGGAACAGGTATTTTGAGTCTCCAGTGTGCAAAGCACTATTACTTAAGATATATGTATGTGTGTGTGTGTGTGTGTGTGTGTGTGTGTGTGTGTGTGTGTGTGTGTGTGTGTGTGTGTGTAAGACAGTGAGCAATATAGAAGAAAGGGTCTTTGCTGAGTTCGCCGGTGTGTAAAATTAACACATTGTTTATGCCCTTTGCTTTGTTTTGGGCATTATTTATTTATTTACATACATCTTTGTAAATGCAAGTTTTTTGAATGCAGACACCAAATGTGCATTTCTGTGCCCCCCCCCTGTTTTCAAATAAGTGGCACAATGAAACATAATAAAGATTTGTCAAAAATAGGCAACTTTTCAATGGACAAAATCTTTTTATTCTATCTGCTCATAGAAAAAGGTCATGTTTATGTATTTTACTCTAAAGCTTTGCTACTAAAAGTCTCAAATTGTCCTGTTTTGATAAGTCATAATCTGCTGGCAGTTAAACAGTGAACAATGTTACCGTTTATTAAAATATCGTGCAGCACATATATAATGTTGGGTATGATATATAAAAAAAATCACCTGTTCATACTGTAGCCCTTAGTGCTATGATAGTAAGTTGCCTTGTTGGTGATAACTGTTGGGAGAGAGAAGAAAAGGACGTGTTCAGATAAGCTGAGAACCTACAGCCCCATTTGGCCACAATCTGATCGCAGTGATAATCATATCATGTGGCTTAAAATGTAAATATTTATATCTGCAGATGTCAAGTCCTCCCCACAACTATTCATTTGAACCCTGGTGGCCTAATAATATGATAACAGATACAAAAATGGAAATCTATGATCTTCAGTAAAATGGAAACAAGTATGGCTGTGCACACAACTGCATGTTTAAGCAAGCAGCTGCTCTTTCAGCTTAGCACAGTTGCCTCGCAGCAAGAAGGTCCTGGGTTTGAATCCACTATCTGGCTGGGGCCTTTCTGTGTGGAGTTTGCATGTTCTCTGTGTGTCTGCAAGGGTTCTCTCCGAGTACTCCAGCTTCCTCCCGCAGTCCAAAGACGTGCAGTTAGTAGGGTTAAGTTAATTGGTGACTGTGAATTGCCCATAGGTGTGAATGTGAGTGTGAACAGTCATTGGTCTCTCTGTATTAGCCCTGCGACAGACTGGCGACCTGTCCAGGGTGTACCCTGCCTCTCTCCCTATTTCAGCTGAGAGAGGCTCCAGCCCCCGGCAAGCCTGGATTGAATGGATAAATGGAAGAAAATGCACATGTATTTGTTGCGTTGTTTTAGCAAACAGTTTAAAAGCAACAGGTGTAGGAGTGTGGCATATGTTATACTAAGTCCAAGTGACAGTTTGAAAAGAGTGATGAAAGGGATATTGTACTTCAGAAAACCAGCTATTTCATATCTTTTTAAACCTCACGGGATTGCAGTAGTGTTAGCCACTCTTGATACCTCTGGTAGGAACTCCAAACTATAAGCTTGCTTGCATAACTTGAGCTCTCTTTTTGCGATCACATTGCTTTTTGACTTTATTTTTGACAAAAGCACCCTCCAGAGCAATGTTCAGGACTGTAACTGCTCCTATTCAATTCAGGTTCATTTCTATAGCACCAAATCACAACAACAATTGCCTCAAGGCACTTTATACTGTAAGGTAAAGAGCCTACTGTAGTCTGGACAAAACCCCAATAATCAATAAATCAATAAATATCTTGGTCTTTGAGTTTGTGACATTTTCACAACATCCTGACGTAATGCACTATCATAGCTCCGAAGAGAACGCTTGTCCAAAGAGAAGCATATAATTTGCTGAAATTAGATCTATGAGGTTTTCATTCAGCGTCTCTGCAAACCTGTTATGATGAATCTATTTCCATGGTGTGAAAGCTTTACACCTCTAAGTCACTCTCTATGTATAGAGCACAGCAACAGGGTGTGGAGTGCCGGTGCAGAATCACACGGCCTCTCCAAGCCTGACAGTCATGATTCACAGAAAGAGAATGACCACACTCTATGAAGAGGCTGGTCACTAAGTTCAGTAATTAAATGGGACAAGAGTAAAACCCTCTTGTTTTTAGTGTTTGGTTGGGAACAAATCCTTTGAGATCACCTGGAGAAATTAATAAAGTAAAATAGTCTGAAAGCAGACAATAAAGACTAGGATGTAAGCACTTAAATGTTTATTGCTCTTGTGTTTGTAGCTTGTCTATGACAGGTCTAGGTCTAGATGTGTCAAATACATTGCTATGCATAAGTCTTGAGTCACCTCTTCATTTTTTTTTTTTATATTTTGCCAGGAAAATGGGAAATAGATGCAGCAGTTTATTGAAACATCCAAACATGCATGGAAATACAGCAATACAGCCTGAACTCTCTGAGGCAGCTTTATTGTAATTTCTTGAAGTAGTCTTCAGGAATAGTTCTCCAGGCTTGTTGAAGGACATTCGGAGCTATATTCTGAATGTTGGCTGCCTTTTGTTCCATTCTCTGTCAACATGAGCCCACACTGCTTCAGTAATGTTGAGATGTGAGCTCTGGAGAGGTCAGTCTTTGAGTGACATCATTCTATTGTGTGCCTTTCTGTCCAGGTGTGTTTTAATGCTTCAGCATTGTCATGCTGAAAAATGAAACTGCTCCATGGTGGATCAAAATCTGTTCTGCGTAAATAGTTCCAGTAATTTTGACAAGACTCCCAACACCACTGACTGAAATGCAACACAAAACCGTGACAGATCCTCCACTGTATTTTACAGATGGCTGTAAATGCTCACTGTTGTACCTCTCTCCTGACCACATCTTGTGTAATCTGGCATCCCTCAGGCTTTTCTCTCTGTTTCCCTTCCTTAAGAATGGCTTCTTGACAGCCAGCCTTCCACTGAGACCATTTCTGACGTGGCTGTGGTGAATAGCAGATGAATCAACTGAAAGGCCAGATGTATCCTTTGAGTCCAGTGTTATGACTTTTGGATACTCTTCATCTGTTATAGATGGGGTTTTTTTTGTAGGTCTGCCTCTTCTTCTTTTGTCCTCCACTTGTCCAGTTTGCTCAGAATCTTTAAGGTCACATTGCACACCATCACAAGATATTGCACCATGTTGGTGCAAAAATACTATTTCATGTCTGTTAAACTGTATCGGTTTGGCTTTTGTCAACTGGTTATTTGTTAAGTTGTCTGTTACACTGGATTAACAGACACATATGCATTCCTCTGAAAATGGTCCAAGGTACGAGGACTGGACTTAAAATGCACGAATAAGCAGTCAATGTCCAATAAAACCAAACAATCAAACACTGAAAGTCCTTCAAAAAAGATCTGAGAACTATTGCTCAAGGACACTTAAAAATTACTGAAAAATCTGGCTCCTTGGAAACAAATTATACAGAAATTAGGGGTGACATAAGACTTTTGCACAGCACTGTAGTGTCAGTGACTATATAACAAAACATTTTTTGTTCATATGTCTATGCTTTGTTCTTATGTTTTCTTGAGCTAAGAATGTTAATGACTAGGAGTACAAAACTGATTAGAAATGTAAATCTAAAACACGAGTGTGTGTGTGTGTGTGTGTGTGTGTGTGTGTGTGTGTGTGTGTGTGCGTGTGTGTAAAACCACCTCTTGGCCTCTGCATGGCAAATGCTACATTCTGAGTGTAGGTGTGAAGTATGAGAGTGTGTGTATGTCTCTGTAATTCTGGGAACTTTCATCTGAGACCCAGCCGAGCCTCACCTTTAACTGATGTAGAATGACTGTTGTTGTGCAATGACTCATGTTGTATAATAAATGTGTATGAAATAAGTGTTTTGCATAACCAAACTGTGGGTCCTATTTTTTTCCACCATATGTATGCAAATATAAATCTTTGTATATTTTACCACATATATACTGTATAGTATGCATGATACAGCACAGTTGTCACCAGCCATCAAAATATGTCATAAGTCTGTCCAAACCAGGTCTTTGCAGTTGTAATAGTGGTCTATATTGGCAAGATAATCTTCACAAACTACATTTTTGGAGTTTACATGTGATTGCCATTGGTCGGTGAAGGTTAGTCTATAAATGAAGTGCACCACAGTTGTAGGACTTCCACATCACCACCCCCTAAGCTTTAGCTTTTGGCATCATGGCATTGAATGTCCTGGACAACTTCTGTAGCTACTTATTATCAAATATATTCTCTGGGACACATAAAAGTTCCAAAATTCAATTATACAACCATGCAATTAAATGTGAACATTTCTAAAGTTTGTTTTAACCACAGACCTTATTTCAAATATCTAACCAAAAAACCATTTTTAAAAAATCACTTTGAAATGAGGGAACCAGAGGTGTAAAATAATAATGATTCTAGGTTTAAATGTGACCACCTCTATAAAAGCAGACCTTTTGGCAGTTTGCTGGTCAGGGTGTCACACCAAGTTCCCCAAGGTCAGAGTATGCAGTCCTCAGAGAAATGGCAGGGGGGGGGCATGTTAAATGTTCAAGTTCACAATAATACAATTAGAAAAAGATTGAACAATTATGGGTTGTTTGGAAGTGTTGCCAGGAGAAAGCCTCTCTTCTTGCAAAAGGACACCGCTTACATTTGCATATTTACATCTGAGTAAACCACAAGACTGCTGAAATAATGTCTTTGGCCAGATGAGACCAAAGTGCAGAAGTTTAGCACCACATTTGACAAAAATCAAACACTATCAGCACAAACACCTCATACCAACTGTCAGCACAGTGGTGGAGGGGCAACGATTTGGAGCTGGGTCTCTTGCAGTCACAGAGTGAACCATGAACTCCTCTGTATACCAAAGCATACAGAGGATAGTGCTCAAGTAGTCAAATGTGAGGTTGTGTGTTCGACAGCTAAAGTTTGGGCAAAATAGGGTCATGCAAGAGGACAGTAATCCCAAGCACAGCAGCCAATACACAACAGAATGGCTGAAAAATCAAAGAATCAAGGCATTGCAGTGAAATGCTAATTCAATGAAATGCTGTGGTGGGACCTTAAGAGAGCTGTGCATCAATGATTGCCCGCAAACCTCAGTGAACTGAAGCAACAATGTAAAGAAGAACGGGGCAAAATTCCTCCACAACAATGTGAGAGAGACTGATAAAGTCACGCAGGAAAGAATTAAGTTATTGCTGCTAAAGGTGGTTCTACATGCTACTGAATCATAGGGTATACTTAGCTTTTCATAGGACAGCATGGAGTCCTGTGAGAACCGTCTTTTTCACTTAACTATAGCTGTTATGATTAGGATTAGGGAATCCTACGTAGGTCATGATACAGTACTATCACAATTCATTTCCTATGATAACAGGCAAAAACAAGTCATTGCTTACACACCATTAACGGAACAAGAACAAACCCAGTACAAAAAGAGACTTCCACAGAAGTTACTGCTTTATGTAATGTTTCCATGCAGTACCACGTCCAAAATAATTTGCATCACAAAGATTTACTCCTTCTCCAAGGTGAGAGCCGAGGCAAAGACTGGAGCCTATGCAGAGCTTTCAGTGCTGTTTGTCTGTCGGCACGATTATGCAACAACTATCAAACCAAATTTTATGATACTTGGAGATGGAGCTTGTGCAAAAGGAGAATAATTCAATTTTGATGCAGATCCAGATTATGTTCATACATTCCTCTGTGTGGAGTTTGCATGTTCTCCCAGTGCTTGTGTGGTTTCTCTCCAGGTGCTCTGGTTTCCCACAGTCCAAAGACATGCCTGTTAGTTTAAGTGGTGATTCTAAATTGGCCATAGGTGTGAATGCAGGTGTGAATGGTTGTGTCTCTCTCTCTGTTAGCCCTATTATATATTGATGACGTGTCCAGCGTGTGCCCCGCCTCTTGAAATGTGACAGCTGGGAAAGGTTCCACATGTACAGTCCCATTTCCAAAAAAAGTTAAGAAAAATGTGAAAAATGTAAATAAAACAGCATGCAATGATTTGCAGATCTCATAGACCCATATTTTATTTGTGAATCACTGTGTTTTCTTTTTATTTATATTTTACACAACAACTCAACTTTTTCGGGGGGAGTTAAGGCAAAGACTGGAGACATTTTTCTGTTATTTTTGGCACTTGTATGAACAAAGTGTGAGTAAATTTAACCCACTTAAAAAAAACAAAAACAATGTTTTTATAACAGTCACGGTACTTCTCCTGTGGAAGCCAACGCCTCTTAGCATCTCATTAATTTTTGTGCAGGAAAAAGCCGTGGTAGTGATGCAAATAAGTCATTTAAAAAAATAGCACTGTGACCAGTTCAGCAGCAGTGTTTTTTGTTAGAGAAAAGAATGCCTTGGGGGTGGACATTAACTGTCTTTTGTAACTTTGCTATATAAAACACTATGAGATAGAGAAACAGTCTGAAAGCACAATATGGGCTGATTAAGTATATCTACTTGATCATCTACCACTGAAAATATAAATAGAAAATACATCATGCTTGTCCCTGTCTGTGTCTGATTTTACGCCCTCCTATTTGGCCTTTTCCTCATCCTTTCCCCCTCCTTTTCTTTATTACCCTGTCCTTCCATTCATTTCTCTCTATTCTTGTTTTTTCTCTATTCTCCGTCCAGGGGGGATTGTGTGTTTTCTTTTCATTTTAGGGGGGAAATGACAGCTAACTCGGTTTGAATCTAAAACAGTTCTAAAAGGAGTCGTGCCCAATTTCTGTGTGTGTATGTGTGTGCGTGTGAAAATTTTCTTTCAGAATATTTAGAGAGAGTATATGTGTACAAAAAAATGGGGGGGGTAAAGATGAGTGATACCAGATGAAACTTTAGATCCTGCCACATATAAACAATTGGATTATCATACAAGGACCAGTTGGTCTGTCTCCTGTTTTGTTCTAGTCATAAACCCACAATTATGTTGTCACACTGAAAAAGAGCAGATATAAGGCACAACTATTCTCATAAAGTCCACCCATTCACTTCTGCTTCAGTGGGATTTAAACTCTTTAAATAAATATTAGTCTTTTATATGATATATTTTATGAAGACACTGTTATTCAAACTAACCAACAAGCATCTTTAAAACTTTGAGCAGATATTTACAGATGAAATCAATCATTAGTTGCAGCTTTGAGGCCAAGAGTTGTGAGACAGACTTTTGTTCCTCATCCACTTGTTCTAGTCATACTTGCCAAGAAAAAGCAGAAACCTCCTCCCCCTAATGCTGAGGGTTCCCTACTGGGAGGGTAACTCGCAACACTATAACTCACACACACACACGCACACACACACACACACACACACACACACACACACACACACACACACACACACACACACACACACAAATCAGATATGCGCACCAGTCTTATAAATCCAACTTCTCTGTGTGCCAATCTTCTCTCAGACTCTGTGCGCACACCCTTCTCATAAAAACAGTTTTGAAGAATTATGTATCGCCTCTCCTCAGCATTTACAGCTGCATTAGACTGCAGTTTGAGCTGCAGCTTCAAATAAATCCGCGCCCTGTGCGATGTGTGCTGTACTCAAATTGTTGTCAGACAAATGTAGAGGCAGCCACACATGCACAGATATGTGGCAAAGCATTAACACAAAAATAGATAAAGACACAATATCATAAACACACACAGTGCTTAAGAGGCTGCGGGTGACAGGGAATGCGATACATGAAGCCTGTGTGTTTATTGATGCACAGTGAATCAGAATCTTTCATCTAACTCTTGGAAAAGAATAAACGTATTTCCCCAAAAGGCTGAACTATTTCTTTAAGAGACAGAAGTGATTGAAAATGTATGAGAAAGAGATGCAGCTTGGCATGTAAAAAAAAAAAAAAAAAAAGTAATCTGGGGCATACACACACACACACACACACACACACATACACACAATCTGACCTCATCTTTGTTGATAAAATGTGCTGCTGTGTGCCGGGCCACTGGCCAGCGTGGCGCATGTGTCTATGGGAGAATGTGTGTGTTTATGTTAATTGAGGGGTGATCTAGAGGTAAATACAGACCTCTATTTATCTGTATTTTCTTTTCCTCCAACACGAGCAGTAGGTCACTGGACAGGAGAAAGTGTATGTGTGCAAAAGAACCCAGCCCTGAATGTTTCTGGTCAAGCTTGTATGACTGCCAGTGTCAGATGTGTGTGCAGAGTTAAGAGTCCCAGTGAGCTACAGGTTCTTTGCCTGCACTCATCTGAGTGAAAACAATGGAAAAGTGTTAGCACTACCACATCTTCAAATCTGTAACTGACTTTTTTCCCTTGTTTGTTTGGGGTTTTTTTTTTGTTATATTTTGCTAATTTTACAGCATCCTTGGGAATTCAACTTGATAAATAACTTGGAAAGTGCAATTAAACGCATGCAGAGACTATTAAAGAAAGGCAGAGACAATGACGCCATCCATCAGTGTTATATGGATTAATATTACTGCTGCAGATTTTTAAAGTTGAGACCAGTATAAATACTTTAGAGTCTCTTGAATGTATAGCACCAAAGTTACTTTTGCCTGCTACATTATTCACTATGGGTCACCACCATGGATAGCTCTGTATGTCTGATTTGGTTTTTATGGCAGATGCCCTTCCTGATGCAACCCCAAAGGAATTGGTGTCTCCTCCTGGGAATCTTTTGATTGTTAAGTGAATGGAAAGCATGGATCTGAAAAAACAAAAAGCAGCCTTTAAGGAACTCAGAAAAACAGGCCTACACATGTATTTTTTTGTAAGTATATTATACTGTATTTATAACAACAAAAAAAAAATCCACTCAGCTGAATTAAAAGTGTTCACTACTGTGTAAAATGGTTAACTGTCAACATCTACGGGGGATTAAAAATATCAATGAAAAATGAAGGTGGTGTAACAGCTGGTTAAGCTTAGAATATTAGTCAACCAAGTGATTTCTTATACATGATGATATGAAAATGCTGCTTAAGCCTGCTCCTGTTCAACTTGCCTGTTTTTTTAAGCCAGGCATGACAGGAGTTAATATGCCCACTCATCAATAAGGCTTATTGTTTAAGCCATCGTTAATGAGAGACAGACATGAAAATCAACTCACGCTACACAGTTCAGTGGAATTAGAGACAAGCAGAGTTATTCCTGTTTCCAGAGACAAGAGACAATTCTGGCCACAAGATGGCAGTAATTTAAAGGATTTTGCAAACAGACAATGCGAGAAGCTTATGAGTCAGAACGCTGATTGATGTGTAAGGGGAAAGATCACTTTTATTTTGGTTTTAAGATAGATAGATAGATAGATAGATAGATTTCACTGGGCAAGCACTGCTTGCCTTGCTTACGCTGATGGAACAGCAAGCAAGGCAAGGACTAATAGTCATGCACTAATAGGCAACACACAAACCTCCAATTTTTACATAGCTAACTAAATTATTTAGCTTTTTTAGCTTAGAAAATAATAAGTGTATACCTCTAGTCTACATTTCTCCAGTTGATTTATCACTTATACACAGATTTACTGAGTTTGATCAAATATTAGGACATAACAGTACCACTTCAAGCTCTGTCTGAACAACTATTATGTTTTAGTTAATGCTGTACATTGTTGTGAGGTCATGTGTAATTTAATGTGTTTAAACAAAAAAAAGGGGGGGGGGCATGGAAAGAGTGATTCAGGGAAAGAACAAGTGTGGGCAGTAGGCAAGACTCAGTCTTACCTCATCCAGGCCCCGTCGCTGATGCCCTTTGGTGCCTGTGGTGCTCATGGGACTATTGTTGATTTCAGCCCCATGAGATCATGCTAACTGTGAAACAAAGGCACCCTGTTAATAACTGCTGTCTGTGTAAAGCCGTGATGCCAATATAACCCTTTTTTTTTTGTTTGTTTGTACACAAGTTGTTCTGATACTGTCCTCTGAGTAGGAAAACTGTGTTTTTCTATTAAACTGTTTTATTTTACCAAAAGGTATTCCACATTTCATTACTCTTTTAAACATTAGTTATAGGCATGCTCCTTTAAGGCACTCAATCATTTGCTTTCACTGCAAACTGTAGCTGCGCTCTTATTTGCTTTGTTTAAAATATGCTCATAACCACACACATGAGATTTCACAGCATATTTATCTCGGTTTTTTTCCCCACCACACAGGTTTACTCTGTACAAACATATATATCATGCTTATGAGTCTCCAAGGACCTAAATGGAGGCCCAGACTGGTGTTTGGTCACCTTTACTGTTAAACTGTGTGTGTTAGCTCTCTCTCTCTCTCTCTCTCTCGTGCTCTCTCTCTGTGTGTGTGTGTGTGTGTGTGTGTGTGTGTGTGTGTGTGCGTGTGTGTGTGTGTGTGTGTGTTGCTTGTTCAGGAATATCCTTCAAAACCAAGTTCTGAAACTTTGACCTCTTTGCTGAAAGCAAGCATCCATAACTTCTCGAAGAATCCTCCCCTCTCTCTCTCTCTCTCTCTCTCTCACACACACACACACACACACACACAAACACACACACGCGCACACAGAGCTAAAAAGGGCTACAACTACAATAATAATTGTACAAATACAGATATGTGTGCAATGATACACACCTTGCATATGTTTGTTTAATTCAAAGGAAGTAAAGAAGTGAGATTTCTTTTTTTATTAGGGGGGAAAAATATCCAAACTGAAGGAGACAATAAACAAAGTTTGGTCTTACTGTGCATGAAACATTTTATAGGCAAAACTGTGTCCTGTTCTTTGTGTAGTGTTACAGTAATACCAGTCAGTGGCCTGCTTTTATTGAATTCAAGCAAACCTCTATGACAGTTTAATGCTTTCACTTGTGGTTTGCAGAGGACATCAGTTTAAAGTGGCTCCAGTTTTGTAACAGTGGCTGGGTGGACACCCAGCATTATCAATGTTGTAGTCTTCCCAAGAGCAAACCTTTTTTTCCCTCTTGGCTTGCTATATTAATTCCTAAAGTGAAGTATCGTAATGGAAAACTGAATGAAAATGAAGTGAAGTCACTTTGTTTAAACTGATCAAGTGCATGCTTCTAGTGTTTGCAGAAGTCAAAGGCAGGGCAATGTATGAGCAAAATGACTGGTGTGGCAGTGGGACATTCTTGTAGCTGTGGAAATGAAATGAGTGCTTCTTGAGAAAGTTTTTGGTCAGAGAGTTTAAATCTGTGCTGATCATTGCCACAGACCCTCGTGGTAACGAGGCAGCTGGACCGTGATTTTCTTTTGGGTTGTACATAAATCCTGTAATAGAGGTTTTCCACTGTGGCAGGACTGATATCAGAAGTTATTACTCTGAAGTGTACCTTAATGGCTTTACTGCAACGGCAAAGTACTGCCCCTTTGTTTCACGTAATGTGTGTAAAATGGTGATAATGGACTGACATAAAGTTAAAGGAAATAACTGTGTTTTAATAATAATTAATTTATCATAAACCAATGTCACACTTCATCTTCTCTCTGCTATTTTCCTGAGGCGTTTGTGACTGTTTCTGTCTTCCTTTCATTTACCTACATCTTGCCATGCATGACGTAGACTGAATCTTGGCAAAGTTAAATACAGTAAGGAAGTTTTTTTTTCTACATAATCTTACGCTTCCATGTGGTAATTAGCCATTGTTGCTTTTCCATTCACACATGCCTACCTTGTGTTTTTGGCTAGTGAAACATCCGCATAACAAGAAAGTCACGTACGGGTTCAGGTGTCGTGTGTATACACGGAACGAAAGAGACCGTGTCTGTGCCACGTGTTCGGTCATGTCTGACTGGTTGAGCAGGCATTAGATAGCAAACAGCAACTGTATAACGTTCAGCTTCAGTAGATTTCCACTTGTCACATCCAGAGTGAAATGCTGGCATGGTTGGTGGTTAACTTGCCAAGTTAAAAGAAACACAGTGCTGTTTACCACCATTCAGGTCGGAAAACAGAGGGAAAAAAAAACACTAAATGCATCAATAGCAAGCCTAAGTATGGACTTGGCATTAGCACCGAAAAAGCGTTAAACCACAAGAGTTTGAAAAATGACCTTTTTTGGTTAATCAAAACTCCCTGTGCCATTTATGGAATAGCTGATAGAGTGAGAGTGAAGATGATGGCTGTGCACAGTCAAAGGTGAACGCAAGAAAATGATGAGAGGCTAATAATAAATTAGTAATGCCATATACTGTTCAAAAGAGATTGTTTAAGAACTAGTTAAACTTAAATACAGCATATACACATAAATAGAGTGTATACACAAACTGTGTATTTTGTTCTTGTCTGTGATCATCTTCCTGTCTGGTAAAAGTCTCTTCTGTCTTCCTTCACACTTTGCAGTGCTGTTGCTCTAGTGAACACTTGGCTGTACTTTCATGACTACATTGATACACTTTTCCATTTTCATTTGCGTGACTGTGTGCGAGCCTCCTTGATTTCTCAGTAGATTTGAATTCTCATTAGTTTGTGAAATGCACCCAACCATGACAACAAAATGTACCATTTTCTTTCTGTACTTCGCACATTATAATAACCTGTGGCGTGCAACGGCTCATGAGCCAGATGATCTACTACATCAGTTCTATGTTCACAGCTTCGTACAGACGTAGGTCAGAGAGACTGAGCTCTCTACTAAATTGGGAATACTGAAAATGCATGATAACAAAAATCATTTTTATTAGTTAGCTGAGCAACTCAAGAAGAGCAGAGGAAATATGCTCAGTCATGCATGTGTCAGGTCACATATGTGGCCCCGTGTTTCTGGTTGGACATAATAAGATTGTTTATGGAAAAATGACCAGACATGACAAGTGACATGTTCAGATGCTGTGAGATTAAGAGAAACCGCTGCCTGTGTTTCAGTTATAGGTTGTTTTTGAATACATATCTTCAATTCTCAGCATTGTCCCTATCGGAATACCTGTCTCTTTAAATTTGTCGTGTAATAGGATGCAACCTCAGTACATAACAGCAGCATTCGTGGAACTCGGGAAGTAGGAATGCCAACATACACGCTTGCACAGAGGAAGGAAGTGTGTGTTGCGGACGGTGATGAAGGCCGAGCCATTAAATCCAGGAAGTTGCGGTGAGGAATGTCACAGATGGCATGAAAGCTTTGCAGGCCTGAGGGAGATTTAAAGACCAAACATCTGTGGGTAAACACATCTCTTCAGAATAAGTGGCAGGAGGAAAAAAAAATACTGTCCATCTCAGGAGTTTTCATTACACCTGTTCTCATCACACCTTAACCCCTGAGGCATAACCCCCAAACACATCCGCACATACTGTGAAGCTTTTACAATATACAATACGCACTGTCACACAAATATATTAATGGGCCTATCCCATAGTCTTCTTTGTTTTGGATAAAAGCAGTCCTGTGTGGTTTTAAGTCCAAATCAAATCATGGCAAATTACTTGTTTGGGTCACTGAATTATAATTGCTCAAAACCACAGCCACAGTTAGGACTCGTTGTGTAACCACAATGTTATTACTCTACTCTAAGGCTTACATGACTCATAGTTTTGAGCTTTGTTAGTCTTTTTGATGCTTTAATTATTTTTGTACCCGTGCCTATAATATGCCAAGCACACGCGCACGCCTGCACATGCACAGACTGCACACATCCATATTCAAGCACAGTGGGGATTTTGGAGGAAAGTATTGCATTGCTCAGTAGCGATATAATATCAGGAGCAGTATGTGATTGAAGGTTTTCACTGCTGGATAAAACACTGGCTTTCTTCTTCATCCGTGCATTTCACGGATATTCCAAAATGCAAGTTTTTCTTCTGTGAGGCTTCACAAGGGGCAACATTTTCATTTTGAAGTAGATTGAGGCATTGGTGTTTCTGTGAATAGGATGTTCATCTAATTATCACTTATTTTGTCAGGACCCACAATGTAGAAATGATTGCAACAATTTTAGACTGCTCCTTACTTAGATAAATAAACTCAGAACTTTAGTGGCATTGGTGGAAAAAAAATGGGTGACCTGCAGTTTTAAATGCACCAGCATACTTTTTTACTGAATAAACAAGAAATGTGATTTGTCTTGTATTTTGCACAGATCCAGTGAGTAAACGTGTGTTTTGAAGATGATTACAGCATGGAATGGACTGGCATTGGACTTTAGTCTTACAAATCACTCAAAGCAATGCAGGCATATAACTGCAGTGCACCCGACAGGTTAAACACTGCCATCGTCGTCAAGCTGCCCACTTTTCAAACACTCCTTCCTTATAACCGCAACTTCACGCGAACACTTAACAATGAGTAATGCACTTTTACTGCTCAACAAAGCATGACAAGGTTAACAGAGTCCTTTTTAACATGACACTGTGTGAAGCACACGTGTATTTTCTGTGGTAACTCCGGGACGTATGATTTAGTGTGTATCCGTGTTTACTTGTATGTGAAGACATAAATATGTTCACACAGAGGGACTGTATGGACCCACCTGGGGCCAAAATGAATATCACCGTCATGCAAATCATGTGCGTCTGTGGGTGTGTGTGTGTGTTTGTGTCAATCCTCAAACACACAGCCTAGTTGCATACTGTTTTAATGTTATGTTTTTATCCTCTATTGCCTCTCTGTCCATGCTTGAAGGGGAAGAGTTCCTCCTGTTGAGGTTCATGGGGTGCATGTTTCCTCAGTCAAACCAAAATTATGACACACAAAATGAAAAACTGGCCGGAGCTGACCATTCCTCTCGCTCCATTGTCGGTTCTTCTTGGATCAGAGGGTAAAATCAGGCATTGACTTACCTTTTTCAATCTGCTTTGCCTGAAGAAAATGTGACTGACTGCGAATGTATGAGGGTGTGTTTCTTTCACAGACTTTCTTCATGCATTATTTAAAAAATGTGCACAACGTGTGGAAAGTGATGATCAAACAAGATACCATATGGTACCACTAATTTATGCACAAAGCAGTTGCTGCTTGTCTGATGATCTGCACTACGATGCAAATTCTTTCTCGCATAGCGTGGAAAGGTGTATGGTCGTACTGAGCTAAATCTATCTAAGTATTATGGAATTTTTATGGGCCAATCGGAGGTCTCCTTGGCCTGAGTCCAACAGTATAATAACCTTTTGTTATGAAAAAAATGAGATAACTCTGCATGCTTGTCATTCACACTCTTCAACCTTTAACTTGACTTAAGCGAAAGCAGTTTGGATACAATAAGAACATTTCTGTGTGTGTGTGTGTGTGTGTGTGTGTTTATAATGTTGCCATGACAGCGTGTAATTTATCAGAACACACTGATGGTGCACACACTACTGGCATGTGATGCACACCCATACCACCTGACACACACATCATACTTAAAGTAGCACACACACACACACACACACACACACACACACACATGCGCACACACACGCACAAACACACACAGACACATCTGCCACACATTTCTTCAAAGGTATGTAACATTCCAGATGATCCTTTAATGCTAAGAAAAATACACCAAACTCTTACGCAACAGATTCTTATAGTGTGACTGACGTCAAAGGGGGAACATGTGTTGATGGACTCGGGCGCATACACACACAAGCATGTGCGCACACAGACACACAAAAACATAGCTATAGATCAGCACATTGAGATATCGCCAAAGTGTTCTTTTTACATTCTTTATAAAGTTGCACTTTCTTCTTACAATATTACCGACTGTGAATTGGATCGCAGTTTTGTAGTTTCATATATTTTTGTGGGTATAAAAACATCAGATTGTGAGGCCACAGCTTAAGGCTCAGTCACATTAGAGTAAAAATAGGATGGAAACCTCCTTGCAGCAAGTGGTTGCTCTGTGATTGCATTAAATTTTCCCATGTTTGTTGACTTTTTACAAGTAGTTCTGCCAACCGCTGACTGCAATCACCTAACAGAAGTTGAGTGTGCAATCACCTTACACCTTTGTATTGGGGACGCTTTTGATTGCAAGGTGATTGCACAGATGGGAGGCAACCTGTCTCCAAACAGTCCAACTTGAACTGACTGCAGTCACTCTCAGACACATAGGCAAGAGTTTGTAAAAAATGACCGTCGTCTTGATGCGCCAAAGTCACTTTGAGGGCAGCAGCTGACTTCAAGTGGATATAGACTCGATCCCTGTCTTCGAAGCAATCATTTCAAACGCAACAAGATCGTAAGTTCATTGCACACAGTTGCAATAAATTTAATTGGCTTTCACGGGGCTGGAGGAACCAACTGGCTGAGTCACTGATAGGAGACACGCTGCTAAACCATGTGGTTATGGTGAGGAACGCAGAGAGTCAAATGATATTAGATCACCGTCACCCTTTCTCCCATCCATCCAGATGGCAGACGGAGGCGTAAAAGGTTTAGATGACAAGGAGTCATGAAGGCACCAACAATGTGAAAAAAAAGAGAGACCACTCATGGTGCAGCAGTAGTCCTTTACAAAGTTACATTGTTACATATTGTGTTTTCATCACAGATGCAGGAATGTTAAGCAAGTATTTTAATGTTGTCGGTGGTTCAGATGGATCTCATTTTTGTTATTTAATAACCATACTTTAAATGCTATAAATAAAGCATGATTGTACTTAGTGTAACCAGTAAGATAAATATAAATACCAGGCAACAGACTGTAACTGTACCTCAAAGCTGTTGGAGAGCACTACTTAAGAGAATCTGTTAATTTCCATCTTTTTAAACTAATCGATTTGATCCAAACACGCGTTGAAACATGATTATGCTTCGACCCTTGTGAGGACCACTCTGCCATATTTTACTTGCTTTCCCCTGACCCTCACCTTTATCTTCACAACCCGACCGACCCTAACCCTAGATCTGAAGCTCACAAGTCTCAAAAGAGGATATGTTTTCGCCCTCGAGTTGTAAATTCACAAAGCATATATATTCCTGTGAACATCATGTTTAATTATAGAAGCAGCTATCCTTCTACTTGTTCCACTGCTAGGAAAATGAATGATCACAAAGAGGCGGGGGAGGAGAAGAGGACTGAGGCAGCATCAGCTGGTGCTGACGTGAAAGGGTTTTATTTATGGTCCATTGCTGAAATAATCATAGCATTTGTAATAAACTGGCTATCAGTGAAAGTAGAACTGGAAGAAAGAGGTGATTTATGTGGTAGATAATAGGAAAGAGTGAGAGAAGGAAAGAAGAAGAAGGAAAGGGTTAAAGGGTCAGTTCTGGTGTATTAAACTGACATGTGGGTTGTGCCATAAACAACAAAGAATGTCTTAATTAGGGAGCTTATTTTGTTTTTGTTCTGGTATCCGAGGAAACATGTTGTCCACGACATTTAAAGACCAGCTTCATGCTCGTATTATATAGCGTTGCAGCTTATTTACACCTTTTGTCATGCACTTTTTTGTTAGTTGTGAGTCGACTGGGGGAAAGGTCAAGGGTCAGCCTCTCTCAAGTTGCAAATTTACAGCGTGTGTTGTGACAGAGAGATAAATGGTGGGTGTTTGGGTGTGTAGATAACAGTCTCTTTCCTGTCTTTTCAATGTCAAAGTTCACCGGGTTGTGTGCACGTGTGCGAGTTTATCTTCTGTTTATTTGTCTCTGGACTTGAGTCTGTTCATTGGCAGGATCCCCACCAAACACACACAAATTAATAACCTGAAATGACGCATTTCATGTGCTGACACCCCCAAAAGAAACAGAAAATATCTAAAGGGTTTTTCAGCTTGCACTTATCAGTCAACTGACTCCTAAATGGATTTATTTGTAACAAATTACCAGAGTTTTCACTTTTTACCCTGAAAAATTATAAAAAGAAACATGAGCACATAGGACTCATGAGAGAAAATCACAATCCATAATTTGGAGGTGAACCCAGCACTCATGGGGTGAAAGGTGAGCTCATGACCAGCAGCTTACCATTATAAAATAAAATGTCATATAATACAACTCTTAACCTTAAAGTTTTGTTTCTAATTTTTGTTTGGCTGCAACTGAGGCTTGAGATAAAGAACTGTCCCTGCTCCACACATGTGAAAGGTAGATGTTAACAGCAATTTGGCAATTTGGCAAGGTTCCCATTGCTTCCCTAGTGCCTCTTTCTCCAGCAAGGAGCTGGAGAAAGAGGCAGTAGGATGACTAGGACGCCTCCTGGCTGTTTCCGAGGTGAGTAGTTTCGTGCTACATGTTCTACCTGGAGAAGGCCTTGAAGCCGACTCAAGAGATGCCGGAGAGATTATCTCTTCGTCTCTGTTTAGACTACTGCCCCTAAGATCCAGACCTGGATAAGTGGCAGAAGATGAATGGATGGATGGATGGCAAAATTAACCCTGCCAGAAATGCAACAGAGGAAGAAGAGTAACTGGTTAATCTTTTTGTCGTCATTTTCTCCATTTGTGGATAACGGCTCTCGCTGTGGTTCACCGGAGTCCCAAAGCCTTAGCAATGGCTTTGTAACCCTTTCCAGACTGATGTATCTCAGTTATTCCTCAGCTGTTTCTTTAAACTGTGGCATGATGTGTTGCTTTTTGAGATCTTTTATCTTGCCTCACTTTGTCAGACAGGTTGAAGTCAGGTGATTTCTTGATTCAGCAGGTCTGGCAGTAATCCAGCCTGGGTGTGGTAGTGAAATTGAATTCAGCTTTCCAAAAAATGGTGTTAATCACAATTAATTCATGAGGTAACAGATAGTTTTGGATAGTTTTGTTCCCTTAATAAATGAAATCATTAAAAATGGCATTTTGCATTTACTCTGGTTATTTTTGTCTAATTTTAAACTTGTTTATCTTAAACATGCAAGTGTGGCAAAAAAGAAATCAGGATGTGGGCAAATACCTTTTCACAGCACTGAAAGTTTTTACAAATCTTTAGTCTAATGGGTGAGTCATGTTAAAAAATTCAGTTGTCATACAGAGTGAAGGTGAGACTAGCTATAGAGACCACAACCTTTTTCGCAGCAAGTGTTGTGTGTTTATTTCCACTGTCTATTTTGAGGAGCTTTTGTTAGTGGCACTTCTGCATTTTTCCACCACAGGCTAAGACAGTCTTCACAGTACTGCATTTTTATACGTAACGGTGAGAAAAGATGGTCAACGATGTTATCTGCTCGCACACATACAAGCTTTTTTTTTCTTTCCACATCACAAATGTGCATACTGTTTCCTCTGGATCCATATTTGTAGGCCGGTTCTTAGGCTACCATAGCTCTCATGACTTTATACAGGTAAGTATGTATATTATTATAAGTAAGTCTGTTCGGTGACCAACAACCTGTAGTTGTGCCTTAAAATTTCTTTGCAATGACTCATCTTTTATCCATCTCATGCCTGATTTTATGGCAAATATGAGTTCATCTGAACAGGTCTTAACTAGAAAAAGTGTTCTGCTGCCACTTAGCCAGCAAAAGAAATTACAGCGTATCTCATTGCCTCGCTGCCTTCCTTTTTCCTTACTCTTTCTTTGTGTCTTTCTATCTGTTTCTCTTCATGTACTTTAATGCTTTCTTCATACTCTCCCACCCTAAATGGCAGTTACATAAAAACCAAACAGAAAGATGTTGCCTTTAGGCAGGGAGAGCCTTGGAAAAAAAGGGGGGAGGTAGAGAACAAGAAAGTCAGTCAAGTACATTTGCACTGAGACAGATACGGAGTGAAAATAAGATACTGAAAGAACACCAGAGCTCCACTCCTAGTTGGCTTCCCCTTTTCATTGGCCGTTACAGTTACCAATAAGAGTGCAGGGGAGGAGCACTTCCTGGGAAGATGAGGGGGGCCTCCCATGTGGTCTGGTGTGTACATGTGTGTGCACTTGGAATTTTAAAGATGTACAGTTTTGTAAGCACGTTTTTGCCAGTACTATTGGAACAAATGCGCTTGCCAAGACACGTGGGGCAACATATTTTTGCACGTCCCTCATACTATATGCATGAAGCAGGTATGCATTATGTGTCTGTGAGTGTATGAGGGGTTTGTGTGTTTTGGGTGTGGATTGTGTACATTATGTGATATGGCCCTGTGCCTATGGTTAAGGAAGAGTGATTTTTAGGAACAGGGGCTCTGGGGTTCTGGGAAAAGTTTACTATATAATTCCAATTTACAAAAACAGCAGGGAAAATTGAGCTTCTGTGTACAGAAGTGCATTTTTTCTTCCCAGTTCAGTGCCATGTAGTAACCATTAACTTGTATAAGAATATTATTTTATCCTATGGGAAACATATACAATTATTGTTACCTTGATGCAGTAAATTGTTATTGTTATTTACTGCTCAAAAAGAGCACATCCTTGAAAGAACAAACAGGTAATACATTGTTTTTTTACTGAAATGTCCCAGCAACTGTTTGATGAATTAATTTGGAATTTTTTATTGTTACAACTTCGGTGATCCCAAGATGTTTTCAGTATCATCATACCAAGTTTTAACTTGGCCACACTGTTAGGTGCAACTGTTCAACTTTCAACTGCTTGTTAACACAAATATCTAACGAGACAATTACGTGGCAGCAACTTGGGCTTGTAGACATGATCAAGACAGGCTGCTGAACTTCAAACTGAGCATCACAATGGAGAAGAAAGGGGATTTCAGTGACTTTGAGCATGGCTGGTTGTTAGTGCCAAATGAGCTGGTCTGCATATTTCAGAAACTGCTGATCTACTGGGATATTCAACAGTAATTCAACCACTCATTGCAACCAAGGTATGCAGAAAAGCATCTCTGAACGCAAGCCACTCTGAACCTTGAAGCAGATGGGCTATAGCAGCATAAGACCACACCAGGTGTCACTCCTGTTAGCTGAGAACTGGAAACTGAGGCTGCAATTCACACAGGCTCACAGGCCTTTGAAACCCATTACTTGGTCTGATGAGTCTTGATTTCTGCTGGGACATTTGGATGGTAGGGTCAGAATCTGGTGTAAACGACATGAAAGCATGGTTCCATCCTGCTGGAGTTGGTAACCCATTCCAGCTAAGCTCTCTATGAACTGTTCTTGAGCTAATCTGATGACCGCATGAAGTTTGGAGGTCTGTGGTGATTGACTCTGCAGAAAGCTGGCAACCTCTGCACACTATGCACCTCAGTATCCGCTGACCCCGCTCTGTGATTTTATGTGGCCTATCCTTTCATGGCTGAGTTGCTGTTTTTCCCAGTCCCTTCCATTTTGTTATAATTTCACTATCATGGAATATTTAGTAGTGAGGAACTTTCACGACTGGACTTGTTGCACAGGTACCACGCTAGAGTTCACTGAGCTCCTGAGAGCAACCCATTCTTTCACAAATGTGATCAAGGTGCTACTGAACAAAGTAGTCAACCCTGGACCTTCATGATGAAGCTGCTCTGAGGTCAGCTGGTAGTAATTCACAGCCTAAATGTGTGTAACTGTGCTGACCTTTTCCAACTACTTCTCCTAAATGCTGCTGTGAATAAGGATTTATCTCCCTGTCTGAAACAAAAACTAAAAGAATGATCTATCGTTCTGTGCTGATAAATGAAGATAATGCAGATTAAGATTGATAAAAGTGCAGTCAGTAAATTTAGAAAGACCTTACACTAAGTGAACACACAAGGCATGCAAATCTGCATAGGCCACTCCAGTGTTTTGGTTGTGGTGTGCGTTTATGTGTGTAGGTGTGTGTATTTTGGCAGGACTCCCAAGGCTGATGTTGATAAAGTGTGACCACGAGTCCCCAAAGGAGAAAAAAATGGAAAAATGCCAGTGTACAGGCATACCCCTCACCCCCCCCCATCTCACTTTTTCTAATGCTGTTTTTTTTCACTTCCTCAGTACCCTCTCTCTCTCTCTCTCTCTCTCTCTCTCTCTCTCTCTCTCTCTCTCTTTGCCCTCTCTCTCCGATTTCTCTCCAAGTTTCTCTCTCTCTCTCTCTCTCTACACACACACACACACACACACACACACACCAAGTCAAACACAGAAAAGCTGTGGTGCATGTGTTCATGGTGTTTTGACAGTCTTACAGTTCCTAGGAATTGCCTGATAGTTTCTTAGAGATCTACCCGCTCTGGATGAAAATGTACTGGAAGATAAACTCAAGCTTTGAGCACTAAAGTATACCACAGTCACTATTTTGATGAAAATCACAACATTAGGACAGATAAACTGCCGACCGCAGAAAGATTTCAAGACCTGAAATTATATCCTGGGATTGGTAAACATCTGGATAAATTGCAGTGTAAAGTATATTCAAAAATACAAAGTGAAAACAAAGCTACTTTTCCTCATTGGTAAAGAGACCGTTTGTTTTGGTTTGCGGCACACAAACCATAATGTCGGCATCAACAGCTTGTTCCAGAAATTGCAGCAGCACAGTTATGAGAAGCCAAGGGACTCATGTGAACAGTGTCAGTTTGTTACCAAAGTGCACCTTGCAAATCGCTGTCTCCAGGCATAAGGAACATAGCCAGAACCCAGAGAGCGAAAGGAAGGGAAGAGGATGTAAACACAATGGCTGAGCTAGTAGCAATTATGGTCAGAATGCAAGGAAGACACCAAAACATGTGACCTTGAAGAACACTGTGTTTTCGTCCACCTACTCCACAACTTCTGGAGTGTTTCCATATGTTCACAGAGCAGCAAACTGGCAAAGCAGTGCGATGGTGACTGCTGCCAGGCTTTCACCATCATCCAAAAATATCTGTGCTCTGACCACCTCATCAAAAATGGACAAATCTGAAACCAGCTTTACTTATGTTAAAAGGTGTGTTGAAAGAGAGAGTAAGCAATGTGAGCGCTGCTTACTTTTGCACGGCAGCACATCTGGCAAGGGCCCGTGTGATGTGGGCGCGCTGGTTGGACTCTTGGCTTTTGCAGAGTTACAAACATTTCAGTTAGGAAGCTCGCTTTGCTCAGAGTCATTGTCAGGGTTAAGATAATAAACAAGTGGTTACATTTATAGAATAATATTTGCCGTGCTTGCTCGGATAGGAAATTAACAGCGTTGTCCTGTGTTGAAGGCCTGTGCCTCAGTGCATTCATCACCCTGAACCTAAATTATGCTTTTATATATATACTTATAAACCACGACCTGACTTTGCTTTTTTCATGATTTCCACAGTTCTATTATTATATTTTATGGCATGGCAACAAAACATGCCATAACATTTATTTACAGAAAAGATTACACATGCCACTAGAGGGTGTCAAAGCCACAGTGTTACTGATTGCATTTTACATATGTCGGTATTAGGGCTCTGTGGCTTGACCAAGATTAAGTAACGCTGTACCACAAGCTATGCAACAGTTTTTGCCTGTGACAGATTATAAAAATAAAAATCTGAATAGATGACGCTGATGAAGATGGTTTATAAATAACCAACTAAAAACCATCACAATGAAGAGTTGATTAATTGCTTCCTGAAAACGTGTTGGTTTGTGGCTCTAGAAATCATGACCCCAAACCACAATGTGGCAAAGTTTGCTTTGTTTGTTTAGTTATATTTTTAGTTGAGAGACATATACTCACTGGTCACTTCATTAGGCCCACCTTACCAGTATGGGAGGGACCCCCTTTTTACTTTCAGAACTACTTTAATTCAACAAGGTGCTTGAGACATTCCTCAGAGATTGTGGTCAGCATCACACAGTTGATGCATATCCATGGTGTGAATCTCCTGTTCCACTGCATGCCAAGTTTCACCACATTCATCAGACCAGGAAACATTTTTCCAGTTTTCTACCATCCAATTTTGGTGGTTTGTCCATGCCAATTGTAGCCTCGTTTTCCTGTTCTTACTCGGTGTCGTCTTCTGCTGCTGTGGCCCATCTGCTTCAAGGTTCGACATAACGTGTGTTCAGAGATGCTCTTATGCATCCCTTGGTTGAAAAAGCTGCAATTTGAGCTACTGTTGCCTTCCTGTTAGCTGGAGGCAGTCTAACCATTCTCCTCTCACCTCCATCATCAACAAGGCATTTTCACCCAGAGAAATGCTACTCTGTCAACAACCATGCAGTTTTCAAATCTGCTTTCTCCCCATTCTGATGCTCAGTTTGAATTTCAGCAGGTTGTCCTGACCATGTCTACATGCCTAAATGCACTGAGTTGCTGCCAAGTGTTTGGCTGGTCATATATTTGCATTAACGAGCAATTGAACCTAATAAAATGCCTTGTGAGTTTATAAATACATGTCAAAGCACTCAAAACTGCCTTTGTTGTAGAGAAGGGTTGGTTTTTGTTTTTTGGGTATTTTTTTGCCATACTCCTACATAATGCTCATGTATATAAAAAGTTGAAATCAATATCAGTTATGCTTGGTTGGTGATTACAAAAACAGACACAGCACAAACAGAGAAGCTGAAGTGTTGACAATTACTGCACATGTACAGTGTCAGTGCTGTTGATTTTGGAGCAGCAAAGCACATTACAGCACAGTGAGGTCATAAGGTACAATGTGCCCTGACTTTGACTATGACTGACTTTATTTACGTGATCTCTCTTACCTAAGTGCATTTTTCTTTCTGTGCAGCCGCACGCACACACACACACACACACACACACACACACACAGCCATCTGTGAAATGATCCATTTGAGAACAGACCACTTTAGTATAAGTCTTACATAATCCAATATGTGCATCTGCAGCCTGTGCACTATAGCAGGACAATTAGATCTTGAAAATTTCCTCGATATGTGCTGTGAGTCATACAGTAAGGTCCTATGTATCTATGCCTTATGTTTTCATTTCTTGTCTTCTACCGTCTTCTCCCTGCATATGCTCACATTTCTATTGTTACCTTTATAAAGATGTTCATTTGCATTCTGATCTCTTGAATAGTCTAACCTTAAAGTAAAGTCTTACCTCAATTAAGACCTAAACCCTAAAACCAAATCCTCACACCTAGGACGGTGAAGACCACCCAAACTGTCCTCACTCTAATGGTATAAAACTCAAGTAGGTCCTCATAACAATAGTTATTCAAGCACACACACACACACACACACACACACACACACACACACACACACAGAGTTTTTGTTGCCAAATTGCAAAAAACACACAACCAGACGACCAGTCCTGTGGAAAACGAAGCTTTGCGGTCACACAGAGACACAGAAACAGGCACATCAACACATACACACACAAGTTCAGTTTATGAAACACGAGCCACATAGTGCCTAATGCATTTCTTCTCTTGCAGTTCTCAAAGAGTTCATTTGTCTATTAACAGATCGCAAAGAGGAGTATCAGATTGACTCTCTCACTCACCATATTTGTGGCTTTGATTTGGTTTCAAATATTGAATATAATAAATAATATACAATAAAAAAAACGACATTTAACAAACTTCTTGTCATGTCGATTATATTTTTTCTCGCATTATTCTGTAGTCTCATCCTTGGCCTGTGCTGCCCTCTTCTGGTCATTTTCTTCTTACAGAAAACTGACATTTAGTCATTTGTTTGAACTCATTTTATTTGTTTTTGAAATCCATTTTAATTTTAGTCAGGTACTTTATCAAAGGTGGCAGAGTGGAGCAGTGGTTAGAACTGTCACCTAACAGCAAGAAACCCAGGACCTTCTTGGATAGTGTTTTATCAAACTTTATTCACTGTTTGAGATTGATTGGCCTTTTTTTAATGGCATTTAGAGTGAGTGGCTGTGGGAATGGGTGTTTCAATTTTCTAACTGTAGCACAAAGTTAATACTGTAATGTTTTTTTGTTTGTTTGTTTTTTGCTACTGTTTGGTGTGCTGGCTTTGTCTTCACTAATTGGTTCTTAGCTGTAATGACACCAGTCATCTGAATGCATTTTTTATTACAAGGTAAAATCCCAGCAGCATTATAATGGGAGGAATGAGCATAAATTTAGTAATAATAAAGCACAGAGAGGCTATGTGTTTAGCAATCAAAACGTTCATTTTTAGAAAGTCCCGTTCATCTTTTAGGGTAGAAGTTTAAATTTTATAAGTCATTCAGAACCAATAGATGTTGCATTTTGCATGGACTGCATTTTGTCATCCTGCTTTTACAACGTGAAGCTGGAGGTCAGCCTCTTACACTCTTATACGTTCAAAGAAATGTGTGAATGCAAGTGGTGAGATGATCACTTAAAATCTGTATTTCTCGCTCTGTTGCAGGGTGGTTCAGCCTCTAACCTGAACATGAACCTGTATGCTACCAAGAAAACAGCAGCTGAAGGCATGCTGGACATCGCCTTGTTCCTGGCTAACATCACTCACATGAAGACGGTCATTGAACAGGGTGCTGGCTACAGGTAGGTAAGAAGAAGAGAAGAAAACTGAAATTGTTTATCTGTACTTCTTAAAAATTTATGAGAGTTCAAACACCAGCTGGTTCTCTATGACCATACTTACTTTTGCCTGAAGTATTACTTTTTTCTTTTCTTCTTTTATTGCACTGCATTTTCTTTTCACTCATAGGTATTACGCCGCTGTCCTGACGCTCATTTCCTTCTCCCTGGCTCTTCAGATAGTGGCTGGAATCCTGATTATCATAATCGGTAGGCATTACAGAGTTATTCTGGAGATCTTCTGCTTCAGAAATCACCATTTTTAACCCTTCATTTTAACACACTAATTCACTGATACTTTGCTTTGTTTGTAATATGAGGTGCAGGCTTAAAGGGAGTAGCTTTAGGTATAAAATCAACAAGCTATCTAATATATTTTATATGCAACAGGGGGGAAAAAACAACCAGAGAAACTATATTTCTTGGCACTCTGTGTAGTTTCTTGCTGTTGTTTTGTTGCTATTTTTGGCATGTGTTTGTACATGTGCATTACAGCCCGGCGAGACCTCAACGAAGAGGCCAACCAGAAGTCTCTGGACAGTCTGAACAACACCCTAACCATCGTCATCTTCCTCATCTTTGTCACCGACATCTTCATCTCTGTCTTTGGGATGGAGCGCACCGGCCTCTTTGCCAGGATGCATTTCTGACTCTCTAACGTAGGAAATGGTTCTAGTACGTGGATCTCTTTAGAAAGTACGAATAAACTCTGAGTCACACGACCAAATCCTGGTCACACAAACACACAGTTATAACACGTATCTGTGTAACGTACTGCCCTACTCACTCACTAATCAATTGTATTACTGTTGTATATTTTTAATTCAGTATGGATGGACTGGGCCAATGGACCAACTAGATGTGTGTGTCTGTCTCTATTTTTCTCTTTGCATGGTTGTGTGTTGGTTATCTGTGTGTGTGTGTGTGTGCAACGTATGTATGCATGTTTCATGCCTATGCGTGGGTGCAGCTCGTTTGGAGCTGACCCTCCTCCCCTCTTGTCGGCGGTGCTTAAACTTCTTGAACAATCTAATCACCGGCATTATCTGTCTCACCTTCATTGTCAACATTATTAAATCTGCTTTCGGGACACAGCGCAGCTGCTTGCTGCGATGGCTATTTCAGCGCTTTATTCTGTGACACACAATCAGCAGACATACATATGTACATTCATAAAGATAAGTAGAGACATATGAAATTGGGCCCCACAGCCACTGAACAAACTGCTGTTACTGTAGCACGACACAACTTTACAGTTTTAAATATATACACATTTTATAGTCAAAGACTGTAAAAAACATTCATCCTCAGGGCTAAGGGGAAGCAAACTCTAGTTCATGTCAGTAAAGGTAGATATAATGGTTTGACATTTAAATATAATCTTTAGTTTACTAGATAAGAGCATGCCACTTGATAAAATGCTTGCTTCTGATGAGTAAATGTTGACCTAGCTTAAAACGGAAAACTCTAATATTGTGATATTTATAAAGCACACTGATTTATATACATTAAGATACGCTCGAAGCGCAGACTGCATATAAAAGGGATTAGCCAGCCTTGGTGACTCAGTGGTTTGCAGTCTGCGGCCAAAAGGGAGTTGAGACCAGAAAGTGGAACTCTAAAGTTAATGTGAGCAAATTTGATAAGCAAGACACTGACAGTTGCTATTTAATGATGAGCAACATACTCATAAAATATAGGAATTTGCTATACCACACAGAAAGACATATTACTTGTCACATAGTTCCTTGAAAAATGTTTCAAAAGACACCAATCCAGTCAAGGGGGTCCAGCTCAGTGACTCAAATTAGTGGAGGTGAAGCCTAAAAGGCCTTTCACCTACAACATGACAATGGCACTGCTGTGCTCTGAAACCTATTCTTATCTATGTACTGTGTTGCCCATGAATAGTTTGGCGCAGCATTGAGCAAAGCACAGCATAGGGCAAGCACACTGGCTGGAGAGAACCCGCCATGTGATGTATATTTGCAGGACCAATAGAAATTCAGAATGACAGGGATCGCGCACATATAGTACATATAAAGACCATGAGTGAGTGCAAAAAAAATGACATGATACATATACAGTTGTCCAGCATATTGAACCTGATAAAACCACCAGCTGTGAGGAAAAAATGTTTATTCCCCAACTGGTTGCTGGAGGTTGCAAGGAGGTTTACTCTGCATTATTGTAGGGTTTTTACTTTACAATATAAAGTGGCTCGAGGCAACTGTTGTTTAGATTTGGTGGTATATAAACAAACTTGAACTGAACTAATTGGAGATTCCACGTTTTTCCCCTGACCAGTGATGGCTGATGGTCACAGACCACTCTCTAGGCCTGTGTGACCGGGGCCTTATTTAATTGACCCTACTTTGTCACACTTCCAAACCGGCAGACAAGCTAACATCACATGGTTACATAATTACAAAACCCCAGTAGAGATCAAAAAAATTCATTTTGGTACCAGGATGTACAGTACGTTGGGCATTTTAATAAGTCTTAGATGACTAGCCTCAAAGTGCCCATTGGAGAAACTGCAAGTTTGGGCACCCAGTGGTTGCTGCAAATCTTTGCTATGCAAAACTATGCTGCCCAGTTTTTTAAATCAGTTATAAATGTTATTTTATAGATATGAGATTACTCTTGATCTTGGTTGTTTAAAGCGAACAAGCTATTTTCCCAATGTGTCAGGATTTTTTTTTCTTTTTGGTCTCTAGATGTTAGCTTTAAATCTGCAGCACTATATTGATACTGATCTCTTCTGTATTTCATGTTGAAACATTAACTCACAAGGATGAGTCTTCACATGGATTCGCACTGCTAAATGCAAAATTTGGTCTGATCCCGTCCCGTTTTTACATTTTACAGTCCGATAAGCAGTCAAAATCAGCTACTCTTGACAGAGGCTGGAGGGCAGCATGAGTGATGAGCAAGCAATATTGCTGGTGTTTGTATTACTGTATGTTTGTATGTATGGGGTAAACGTGAGAGTGGTGGTTGTGTTTGAAATGTTTGAAATTGTGTGTTTGTGTATCTGTCTGTGTGCATGTGTGTGTGTGTGTGTGTGTGTGTGTGTGTGTGCTGTAGCCCGCAGGGACCTTAATGTGGTGTCCAATCAGAAACGACTCGACTACCTGAACAACGTTGCTACGGGCGTCATCTTCGTCACCACAGTAATTAACTTCTTCGTCAGCTTCTTCGGCTCCAAGAGGACGGGCTTCTTCCGCTGGCTGTTGGCTCGACTCCACTTTTGACACACACAAGACTACAAATACACTCACGTATCCAACTCGTGCACACACCCACCAGCACCCTTTGCACCAGTGTTTTCATCTGCACACTTGGCGGGACACATTGGTTTAACAGGTTTGAGTGCTCATTTTGACAAAGTTGGAAAACAAGTCATGTACAAATCACCTCTGATCACATCTTAATTCCTGTTCAGACTTTGTAATATTTTTCACGCTGTAATCCAACTAAAATATTTTCATGTTAACCAACTGTCATTTAAACACGCATGATGTTAATTGCCGCAATGACACACTCGTGCAAATATTGTGCTCTTTGTTTTTTATTGTGTGTGTCTCCAACTTTTTTTTTTTACATGCAATCTCTTTGTTTTCTGGGTGCAACTGGTGGAAGTGTAAAACCTGATTTTTAAAAAAATATATATACATAACTTATTTTAAAACATGTTTGATGTCAGTAAACATAGTCAGTAAATATATATATAAACAGAGAGCTAAATAAAAAAGAGTGATTTAAATGAAAGCCAAACTTAGCTTACTGTGTTTTTACTGAAGGTTGCTTGCTGTTAGTGGGCAGTCAAAGTGAAAATAGTGAATGCAGTGTACCAGAATGCACAGACTATAGCCTGTATGTTCATGCATGTGAATAAAATGATGAAGGAGAGAAGTAATGTGACTGTGCCTGCATCTGTTATTTTTACAGATTAAAAAATATAAAGCATGGTCTCATGCCTGTGTTTCTCCATTGTGTATGTGTGCATGCATATGTATATGTGTGTGTGTGTGTGTGTGCGTGTGTAACACAGGCCGTCGGGACCTGAACAATTCCACTCTACAGAAGCGTCTGGACTACCTAAACAACATAACCACCATCATAGTCTTCATCACCTCAGTCCTCAATTTCTTCATCAGTACCTTTGCCATGAAGAGTACTGGATACTTCCCGTGGCTTATGATGCGCATTCACTGATGCACATATGCGCCAACTGTTACACTTTTAAAGTGCACCACCATAAAAACATACTTGCAGCAGCTTATAATGTATGGTCATTCATACAGAAGAACTGATACCGGTTTTGGCCATTTCATCTGTCCCTAACTACACACATCCATTTTAACATCTGTATGCATTCCGTATATGTAACGTGTCTTCGGTTTGTTGAGCTCTAACTCTGGCAGAACACACAAAACTCATTTTGCTTTGTCATCTAAATAGTGAAATAAAAATATGCCAAAACACTTTCTCTGTCAGTAGTTTGTCTAAGGATCATACATTATTTGAATGCGCTATAGAAACTCTAATGTACCATGTGGACTCCATTTTTCTGATTGCCTTTATCTAATGGTGCCAGCCAGTGAAAGGACATAGGAATTTTATCCACCTATCTGCTAAAAAATATTAAGTAACACTTTGAAAACACATCAGAAACAAAATATCTACATAGGATATCGATACTGATAAGGACTGTGTAATGTGTTAGAAACCAAAGGATGCCACATTGTTTGATAGAAATGAAAATTATCAACATACAGAGAGCTGAATTCAAAGATGCCCTGAAAATGAAAGTAAAAAACTGATGCTGCAGGCTTGTCCATTTTGCCAAAATTTCATTGCAGCAACTCAAAATGGTACTCAGTATTTTGTATGGCCCCCACATGCTTGTATGGATGCCTGACAATGTTGGGGCATGCTCCTAATGAGATGATGGATGGTGTCCTGGAGGATCTCCTCCCAGATCTGGACCAGGACATCACTGAGCTCCTGGACTATCTGAAGTGCAACCAGCTGGTGTCAACCTGATGGACCAAAACATAATGTCCCAGAGGTGTTCTATTGGATTGAGGTCAGGCGGGCATGGAGGCCAGTCAATGGTATCAATTCCTTCATCATCCAGGAACTGCCTGCATACTCCTGCCACATGAGGCCAGGCATTGTCATGCACCAGGAGGAAGCCAGGACCCACTGCACCAGCGTACGGTCTGAAAATGGGTCAAAGGATTTCATCCTGATACCTAATGGCAGTCAGGGTGCCGTTGCCTAGCCTGTGGAGGTCTGTGCATCCATCCATAGAAAAGCCTCCCCAGACCACCACTGACCCACAACCAAACCAGTCGTGCTGAATGACGCCACGGTTTCTCCAGACCCTTTCACATCTGTCATATGTGCTCAGAGTGAACCTGCTCTTATCTGCGAAATGCACAGGGCGCCAGTGGTGGACCTGTCAAATCTGTTGCACAGACCAATTCTATGGCAGCTCCATGGTGCTGGGCAGTGAGCACAGGGGCCACTAGAGGACATCAGGTCCTCGGGCCACCCTCATAAAGTTTGTTTCTGTTTGTTTGGTCAGAGACATTCACACCCATGGCCCAAGGTAATTTTGTAGGGCTCCGATAGTGCTCACCCTGTTCCTCCTTGTACAAAGGAGCAGATACCGGTCCTGCTTATGGATTAAGGACCTTCTACGGCCCTGTCCAGCTCTCCTAGAGTAACTGCCTGTCTTCTGGAATCGCCTCCATGTTCTTGAGAGCATGCTGGGAGACACAGCAAACCTTCTGGCAATGATATTTATTAATGTGGCATCAAGGAGGAGTTGGACTACTTGTGCAAGCTCTGTAGGGTCCAGGTATTGACTCATGCTACCAATAGTGAGACTGACCCTAACCAAATTTTTTAAAAACTAGCAAAAAACAGTCAGAAAAGATGAGGAGAGAGGAAAAATGTCAGTGGCGTCCGCAGTGGTGGCTCCAGAAATATTTTTCTGCAGGTGCTAAGGGGGGCTAAGCATTTCACTGAGGGTGCTATTAAGGATGTTCTTTCAGTTCTCAACACACACAGACACAAGCTATTTTCTTGGGGGTGCTACGGGGGTGCTATGACTTTTCTAGGGGGAGCTATAGCACCCCCTAGCGCCCCCCTGGCGCCGCCACTGGGCTTCCACCTGTAAAACCATTCCAGTTTTGGGGGGTTGTCTCATTGTTGCTGCTCTAGTGCACCTGTTGTCTCACTGACACCAAAGCAGCTTTAAAACTGAAGGTTTGTGGGAGAACTAACACTTGTGGGTATTCTGAGACAATATAAATCTTTTTATTAAACATATACTTGGATTTCCTATTTTTTCCCTCCTGTGTTGAAATTGTAACTCACTGAAATTGTGACTAGCTGTGTCACCTCTGACTGTATTCCTGTAAATACAGGGCTTTTGCCTTTTCCAAAACTACACACTCATATGAAATACAGCTTTCCACAGGCAGAGTTGGGGTCAGACTGAATAGGAAGTAACTGATTTTTTTTTAAAAATCTTTATATGTGAGTACTATAAGCAGACAATTAACTTGGACTGACAAATGACACACTTGAACATAAAAAAGTACAGCCACCTATTAAAAAATTTCTGTAATGACGGTTAGAAATGATAAATAAATAACAGTGTGATCATTTTTTTCCCGGAAATATCCAGCAATATCACATGGCAGTGAATGTCTACAGAGTTGGGAGTCAATCTGCATTGAAATACATAAAAGAAATTTAAAAACAAAAAAGTGACCTCTAGTGTGTGATGTAAGGATGATGATGTATTATAATTTGTAATATAGCAAAATCTCTACTGGACTGTGCAGTAAAATGGAAAAATCTGCAGGATAAGAAGACCCGCACCCGTACCGTATTTTTTAGAAGAAAAGCGCAACAAAATTCTAGGCTTGCCCGTGACTTTTAGCTTCTTTTTCCGGGAAGGGGCGGGAAAGATGAGGTAAACATTTTCGAGAAATGAAACTACACGATCAAACTCTTCCATTTTGCTCTTAGCAGGTAAAGTAACTCGATTTTTACAAATATCCTATATCTCTCCAACCTGTGAGGAATGTTATTTCTTGGCTAAATATCATTTTAAATAATGCTGCAGACCGCGTGCAGATGAACAAATATCAAGCATACGTTGACAACGATGAGGTTGCTACCATAGATCAAATACTAAATACAAAATACTAAAAATGGCTGCAGTTTACAGTGGCAGATAACCTTGCCTGACCCGTATTCAGCAGCTAAATACGAGTTGATTTTATTTTATTTTTTTTTACTCTTTATGCATATAAAAGGTTTGCTGTTGGTTTCAAATTTGTTGCAATTTGTTTCACCTTAAGTCTACAGACTATAGATTAATAACCAATCCTGAGATCGTCCCCACTGTACCAAGTGTCTGTGAATGAAGGCTGATCGTTTCATTTGGCGATTTTCCACGGGAAGTTCTCCTTGTATCGCTGCTTCATCTTCATCTTCATTTCCTCCCTACTACCGAGGAACTATTAAAGCATAAAAGAGGCTCAATAATTAAAAAAATATTTAAGTGATTGAACTAATTATCAACTGTCACCAAAACTACCAACACTTTTAGTGAAGCGCAACAAGAAGGATAAACTAAGCAGAAAACTACTGTAAGCAGTATGTACCGGTTAGGTTGGGTTTTTAATCCCAGCTGCAGGGCGGCCACAAGCCAGTGTACTCCCAGTACCAGTCCCAACTCTGGATAAATAGAAGGAAGCATAAAATATTTGCCAAATCAAACATGTGGATCATTGAGAATGGAGACAGTGTTTGAGAGGCATGGCGGAAATGGTTTGGACATGTGCAGAAGAGGGATAGTGGATATATTGAGCACAGAATGTTGAATATGGAGCTGCCAGGCAGGAGGAAAAGAGCTCAGAGAAGAGTCGTGGATGTAATGAAGAGGGGCATGCAGAGGATTGGCTTGACAGAGGAGGATGCTGGGAATAGGGTGAGATGGAGGCAGGTGACCTGCTATGGCGACCCCTAAAGGGAGCAGCTGAAAGAAGAAGAAGGAGGAGGTCAGGTTGGGTTTTGGCAGGTGCTGCTGATGTTGAATTCTTCCCATCTTCATATTATTTTGGATGCTATTAGTTACAGCGTAAAGTCAGTCACTGATTTAAAATGTTGTGTTTTTAAAAACCACAATCACCACATCCTTTCTTATCTTTTAGACATGGATTCAGCCAGCAGCCTCCGATGCGAGGAACGGTTCCTGTGTTCTATCTGTCTGCATGATTTCACTGATCCTGTCTCGACCCCATGTGGACACAACTACTGCAAGACTTGTATCACCGAGTACTGGGACAACAGTAATGTGAAGCAGTGTCCTCTCTGCAAGGAGAGGTTCCGGAGGAGACCTCAGCTTCAGGTCAACACAGAGTTCAGAGATATGGTGGAGCATTTCAGCAGCATGAGGGTAAAGGGTGGAGAGGAGGACCTTGCTAAACCAGGGGAGGTGCCCTGTGACGTCTGTGATGGACCAAAGCGAAAGGCCCACAAGACGTGCCTGGTGTGTTTGACCTCATACTGCCAGACTGACCTGGAGCCCCATCAGAGAGTCGCGAGCCTTAAGAAGCACAAGCTGATCGACCCTGTATCAAACCTGAAGGACCGGGTGTGTCAGAAGCATGACAAGATGTTGGAGCTCTTCTGTTGCACAGACCAGGTGTGTATTTGTTTCATGTGCTTGAAAGACGACCACGTGACACATGAAACGGTCCCATTCGAGCGTGCGTTCAGAGAGAAGAAAGCCTGGCTTGAGAATGTAACATCAGAAATGAAAGAAATGGAGAAGACCAAATCCAGGCATGTAAAGGAGGCCAAACATTCAGCTCAGCAGAACAAGGAAGACTCAGAACGAGAGCTGGCAGATATTGTTGAGGTTTTAGGAGCTCTGGTGAGCTCTCTGCTAAAAAGACAGGACGAGCTGATAAAGTTAATCCAAAAGAAACACGAAGAAGTAGAAAAGCAAGCTGGAAGTCGCATAGCTCAATTGGAAGAAGAAGTTGTTGAGCTGAGGAGGAGAAGATCTGAATTGAAACAATATTTACAAACAGAAGACCATCTCCACTTCCTGCAGAGCTGCCCGTCCCGACAGTACCATGCACTCAATGAGGACCTATTCGACCCTCTGTCCCTCTCTGCTCCTCCATTTGTACGCTGCCTTTCTAAAATGAGTCCACAGATCTATGTGGGGATGGTGAAGAAGTATGTTGCTCTGATGGAAAGAGCACTCGGTAATGAGCTGGGCATGCTTATCCATGAGCTCAAGTTGTCTGATGGCTGTGATGCCGCTGAGCAGGCTGATGCAGCCAAACTACTAAGAGATGACTTTATTCAAGAAGACTGGATAATGAGGGATGATCTTTATGAAGAAGAGTGGAAACCACCTCAGGACAAGCTAATGATGATCCAGCAGTACGATTCGATGAATGTGAGTTTCAATAGCTACATAGCCCATCCAAAACTTATGGTGTCTGAGGATGGCAAGAAGCTGACGTTACGTACACATGAACGGCCTTTCTCTCCTTTATTCGAGCGGGTATTTTTAAATCAGCCCTACGTCCTTGCGACAGAAGGTTTTTCCTCAGGCAGATTCTACTATGAGGTTTGTGTCAGCGGGAGTAAAGCCTGGATGTTGGGAGTGGTCAAAGAGTCTGTAAGCATGCTAATGGGTTTCCCTCCCAAGAACGAAGAGGGAGCGTGGACACTGAGCGCAAAGTACACAGAATCTGACGAGCAATATTTCGCCTGCGATGATGACAGTCCTCTTTTGCACGTGAGGCAGCGACCCCAGAGAGTTGCTGTGTTTGTCGATTACGAGAACTGGATACCTCCTCCTTTTCTGACCGTCCTCTGTGAACCCTGGAGATGATTGTGTGGGAAAATCCCAGGAGACCAGCAGTTTCTGAAACACCCAGACCATCCCACCTGGCTCCAACAGCCATGCCACTGTGGTGCGCACATAATACATCTTAGAAATAACCAGCAACGTCTCGAACACTGCAATGAATAGTAAAATAAAGTCCAATGTCTTGTTATTGAGAGATTTGACTCTAAATGTATGTTTATCTGCTGTCCTGTTTTGTGTTTGTAGGGTATGGTTTATTATTCAGCTCTTCAGCTAATGCTTTGTGGCTAAAGTAGAACTTTTATTAGAAGAAGCAATAGTTTAAAGCCTTGGAACTGGCTAAATGCTGAGTTTCTTCCTGCAGGGTGACAGCAGCCGTTTCCGAGTGCAGCTAACGTACGAGTCCCGCGATCCTCGGGATCTCTCTCTGGAAACGGGAGATCTCGTGCAGTTTGTGGAGGAAGCAAAGAATGGAAACTGGTAAGTTTTTTCTTGGCTTCACCATAGGACTGTGTAAAATGCTTTATTTCCTGCCATCCATTGATGTGGCTGCAGCATATATACCCACCCGACCTAGCTCCCCACCCCCACCCCCTTCAAATTTCTGAATTTATCTTTCCATTTTAAGATATTTTATTCCTACATAAATCTGAGCAAACATTAGAGGAAGAAGTCTTATAGCATGTGTCATCAGGACATTCATGTTACAAGAAAAAAACAATTAGGAGAGCATTAAAATTACTGGGGAAACAATACTTTGCATAACTGCATGTCAACACATTTTCCTCCTTCTGGAAAGATCTGGGAATGGGCCCCTCAGACTGTATCCCGAAAAGCCCCTGAGTACGTGCTGTGCCAGCACACAGCTGTACTCTGGCATGCGTCGCTGTTCTGGTCAGTTTCTTCCTCAAAAGCCTCACGAGGCTACAGCACAAGTCCATGTGGACACCCTCACCCTGGCTGATTAGCAATACGTAACTGAACGCAACAGAGTTAGACAT